>JUDQ01000025.1:0-130402 GCA_000812075.1 Scedosporium aurantiacum
GAGAGAGAGAGAGAGAGAGAGAGAGAGAGAGAAAATATAAACCCATCACGATCCCGTCCACAGCCCTCATCTAAGTATCACCTCCCCACCCAAACTGCCTCTGCACAAGCCCCATTGCCCCAACCACGGTCCCAATGACCCCCTGGCCGCCAACCCCATCAAATGCCGTATTCATCTCCTCCCATCCCAGGTCTCTCTGATCCAATGTCCCCTGTCTCCTCGAAATAACAGCCTTCTGAATTGCCCTCGCCCAGATGCTCATCAACCCTTCCTCGCTCACCGACGCAAACTCCCTCTCCTGCTCCCCGATAGTATCTCCGCCCGTCCTCCTCTGCCCATTACTACTGCTACCGCTACCGCTACCACCTTCCCTTTCCTCCTCGCGGTTCACGGGCCTAGAAAACTCCCAATCCGCCACGAGTACCTCAAACCGCTTCGTCCGGAAGAAGAGATATGGCCAAGCAAATATGAACAAGAGACTTAGATAAAACAGCCAGCGCACCCACCGCGTGAGCCGCAGCTCGTTGACCTTGCCCGAGCTATACACCGTGGCCGACTCGGCCACGATGGGAATTGAGACGCGGACCCTACCGCGGTACCCCGTCTCGCGGACGAGGGAATCAATGCGGCCCTTGAGCCACCTCTCGTCGATGCCCAGAACGCGGCGCCGGAGGACAAAAGTCTTCAGCCCGGCGTGGCTGGCACAGTACCGATGGCACCATTCCTTCAAAGAGGGCTTCGGCTCCGCCGACTCTCCGTCGTCGCCGAGACTGATGGGCCCCGTCTCCCTCCGGCTTCTCTGACACCTGTAGCCCTTGGCCCTCTTCCTCAACACCGTCCCTCGCCGGACGTTCTCGGTGTTTTCCACCGTCCTCACGGTGCGCCACGCATTCCGCGTCTTCACATCGCGGTACAAAAACGCCGTAAGCTCAAGCTTGACGTCGAAATCCACGACCGTCTTCCTCTCGTCTTTGTCCTTCTTCCGCTCCGTCTCCGTGTGCTCCCCCTCGATCCTGATGAACGGCCGAGGCGGGAATTCGGCTAGGTACTCGAGCCACTGCTGCAAGTACTCCGGGTCCTCGTCCAGCCGGGGGTCCATGTAGGCCTCGTTGCCTTCGTCGGGGCTGCCGTAGCATGTGATCGGCTTGCTGGGCGAGACGAGCGGGACCAGAGGTGCGGTCAGTGGTGGCTCCGGCGGGAGGTCGGTGTACCGCGGCGGAAGATCCACCACGTCGTCGACATCGTCGCCGTCACGGTAGGGCTCTGTGATGGTGGTGTCCGCTGTGTAGTCGGTGTAGGCTGGGGCGCTGGAGACGGAGGATTCGCCGTGGGGGATGATGGGCGGGTGGGCCAGAAGAGGGTTCTTGGCGTCGTCGACCTTGGTCATCTTGGTGATTTCCTGCAAACTTCGCGTTGATGTGTTTGTCTCTGCCTCACAGTGGAATCAGGAAAACACCCAATTAATAACGGAAAGAAAGATGTCAAAACGCCTAAGAAAAACGAGGCGACGATGTGGTCAAGTGCTGCGCCCCCTCCGATCAAACGGGTTTGCATTGTTCGACTTGTTCCTCTGCTCCATCCCAGGCAGCAACGTGAGATTGCTTAGTCATCGAGACTGCATCGTGCCTTCGGTGCGCTGAGAGCTCCGAATGAAGGCGCCATCCTCCGACGGCCCTGGTCCAATAAAGGACAGAAACGCTCCCTATTGAGTCTTTAGATGGCGATTTTGAACTCATTTGGTTGCAATACTTCGTGCGGAAGCTCCTGACACCTAGTGTAGCGATGGCGAATTTGCAAGCGGACTTTACAACGGAAATACATCGTCCATCGCCGCCCTTCTTGCCCGTAGACGGGCTCCCAAATTTCCGCGACTGCGGTGGCTACCCAATTGCTGACCGTCCTGGCTGGGTATTTCGAAAGGGTATTATTTATCGATCAGCAAATCCGTCTACGATAACAGAGGAGGGTATTAGCCAATTGCGCGCACTAGGGATCGCAACGGTCTTTGATCTTCGCTCTAGCAAGGAGATCGAGGAGAGCACGAGGCAAGGCTGGGGTAGAATCAGGGTTTGGGATCCAGCCCAGAGGGTCTCGGTTCCAATTTTTAAGGATAGCGACGTTACCAGTGCCCATCGAGCCCGCCGGGATAAGAACCTCAGGAAAGAAGGACACGACGTATGGAGTGCTGTAACTGCGGTAGTGATATCTGCTAATATTGATGTAAGGGTTATATTGAGTACTACCAAGACTTGCTCGCTTCTGCTCTCGCCGTTGACGGCACCCAGCCCCTCAGAAGCATTCTGGGTCATCTTGCTACTCCCTCACCCTCGGGTCTCGAGCCGGTTCTCATTCACTGCTCACTCGGCAAGGACCGTACAGGAGTGATATGCGCCCTCATCCTGAGCATCTGTGGCGTCGAGGACGACATCGTGGCGCATGAGTACGCATTAACGGCTTTGGGCCTGCAAAGAAAGATTGCGCAGATCATGTTGGAGATTAGGCCACATGCACCAAGTATGACCGAGGAAGAAAAACGCTTCTTTGGATCGAGGTAAGGACATCCTGTTCGGAAAAGAAAAACGCGTCTAACACTACGCCCGACGTAGGAAGGAAGCTATGATAGGCTTTCTCGCATGCATTCGGCAGAACGGTGGCATACAGCGACTCGTGGAAGAATCAGGGGTCATATCGCTGGCAGACATCGAGCAACTACGGAAGAATCTGGTTACTGAGTTGGAGGTGGGAGAAGAACAAGTGAATTGGAAAGAGCATACAAAGCTCTTAGAGAAAGCACGTCACTAGGAGAAAAGAAAGTAGGGTTCAGCTATCTATATATTTGAATTGACTAACTATGGATGGCGGTGTCCAAAACAGCGTTAGGAAACAGTAGCCACGATAGAACGTTATTTCTACTAACGCGATATGGATCTTGTCGCATGGAGGAGTCGAGCCTTGCATATTAATTCGTAGGATTGTTGCAAACCACATCTTCGAGGAAGCTGAGGTGCGCAGCAACCAAAGAACCTTGTGTGAATTAATTGCTGCCTGGGAAACCCCGCGCACTAAATATAAGTATCACCAAGACTGGTTCGGCCTTCGAGAGGCATCACACATCAAATTGATGAGTCTTCCCGCCTTCATCTCCACAATCCATCCATACCTTTTCCCAAGCCTTAGCCTTGACAGTAGACACGCCTCTCAGATTCGTTCTATAAGCCCGGCATTCAGAGCATCATAACCATTCCCCAGTGTCAGAATGGCTACTCCGCTAGGTTGGTTCCTGCTTTACGCGTCTTCACAAAAGGAGCACCCCTGCGTGCTCTGAAGCATATGCTAATGTCCCACCCGAATGAAAGTAACATCCGACGCCCCAACTAAGACCATCGGCGTCAAGAGTCCCGAGATGCATTATACGGAACGCTCGGCCGTTCGCGTCGTTGTAAGAGGAGACGATGACCAGGTGATCATCATCAAAGCTGCTAAGGGAAATTATTACAAGCTCCCTGGCGGCGGGGTTGAGGCGGGGGAGGACCATCGACTTGCTGCAGCGCGAGAGGTGGAGGAGGAGACTGGCTGCAAAGTGCAAGTGCTGGGCGACTGCATCGCAACGACTGAGGAGTTCCGGAACGACCTCCATCAAGTGTCATATTGCTATCGTGCCAAGCTACTTGACAAGGATGGGAAACCAGAGCTTACGGAAGATGAGGTGGCAGATGGACTAAGCCACGAGTGGACTTCTGCGAGAGACGCGCTCCAGCGGATGTCTGCGGTGGAGCCGACCTCTGAACTCGGACGATTTATCAAGGAGAGAGATGTCTTTCTCTTGACCGAGGCGAGTAGATTGGGCTGACGCCTCTAAACCCGATGGGCTCTGTTCAAAGTCAATAGCACTGAGATAAAATACTGAGCGACGTAGCAAGCATGGTCTATAATCAATTGATGGTTCGTCTGCGTTTCGAACGAGACATGAGACGCTGTTCAATGTGCATGAAGTACGAATATTAAGAAGCACCGAGTCGTATTCGTAGTTTCGAAATGCAAGTTCGATTGTCCAGAACCCGATTACATAACCAAGAAGGCATTCGCATTGCTCCTACCTCCCAACTAGCCCAAATAGGAGGTCAACTCGCATCCGCATCGTCTCACGATTCAGCATCATCTTCAGCCATGGACACGCCGCCATTAGACTTTGCTGCCTTTACGAGGGCCGATCTCGAGGGTGTCGGACTTGGAATATCGTCAGAGGTCTTCCGAATTCGAAATACCAATATTGTCGCCAAGGTACCCGCGATATCGCCCATTTTCCCAAAGGACTTGCACGAGAACGAGAAGAAGGCCTATGATCGTATTGGCAGGCATCCCCATGTTCTTCGATGCCTTGGCCGGAGCCCACCTAGCTGCAAATTACTTAAATATGCCCTTCTATTTGAATACCATCCGAAAGGGAGTCTAAGGGACTGTATCCGGGAAATCCCCAGCTTACCCACGCATCGTCGCCGGTTGTTAGTCCTCAGTCACGCTCATCCTCCCTTTACCTTTGGCCTAGCCAGCTCACATTGATATTGATATTGATATTGGTACAGACTGCAATACCAGGCTGCAAGTTCTCTGGCGTACATTCACTCTCTGGACATCGTACATGCCGACTTCGGTCTGCATAACTTCCTCGTTGCTAAGAATGGAGACATTGTGCTCTGCGATTTTGCTGGCTCCGGCCTCGACGGCGGCCGCTGCTACGTTGCTCACGGGACGCGTTACTGCAATCCGCTCTGGCTCCAAGAGAACCCAACCAGGCGAGACGACGTATTCGCGCTGGGGACGGTCCTCTATGAGCTTCATACCGGAGAGCCATTGTTCGAAGGGTTAAATGATTCAGAAATACACTCACGGTTCCGCGAGGGCCAGTTCCCCGATCTGTCAGGGATAGAAATGCCTCTACGAGGCGTGATTGAGAAATGCTGGACTGAGCTTCAGTATACGGCTAACGAAGCTGTGAAGGAACTAGGTACGTGGCGCAATTCCTTGCGAGTAGACGTTTTACTCGACACCTAATACCTTGCCTAGAACTCGATGTAGTCTCATCTCCTTAGTCTTACCACCTTCACGGCATTCTATTACTGTTGAGTCTGAGTAAACGGATATGACTCCTGATGATAATAAGATGGGATATCATCGCCCGGGAGAGGCAAGTAACCGCAGCATCCGGATCGTATTCCCCCCCGATTTACGTACATCAGCTAGAATTCCATGTCCGACGAGTCCTCTGTGCTGTGGTGTGTGGGGGATAGTGGGATCACGGAAGACGCTGGTGCGCGTCGCTGGAGATGATGCCCAAGCCCCGCCCCTCGCCTTCTTGGAACTACCGCGGGAAAAGGATTTCCTTGCTACATTCCGCCTGCATCCGAACCTGACTACTGGAGGTAAGCCCATCATTGGTGGCTGAAGCCTCCCTATCAGTCCGATCATTTATGGGTCGCAATGCTCGGCAAAAAAAAAGCTTTAAAAGGGCTATGTAAAGAATGGGAATATGTAGACGGGGTGTTTTCTTTATTGGTGAAGGTGCTCGCTCATTGGTAAGTGGCATGGTATTTTACAAAAAGGAATAGAGGCAGGGAGAGGAGGAGCTTTCTAGAGGCTTGTTAACCCGGGACGTCGAGGTTCAGGTCGTCGAGGCTAGTTTTAACCTCGCCGGGGAAGGTGATAGGTGCTGGCAAACCGATTGATGGGGAGGGAATGAACAAGGAAGGGGTTTAACAAGGAAGTAGAAACCTCTGATCAACGGAGAAGACAACATCATAGAATGGGGCACATGCAGTTCTGTCTGGGAAACATCAGAGCTATTATTAGTTGGTATTTATTTGGAGTAAAATCGTATTATTACCTTGGTATTGGTACATGCCAAGCGGAGTGAGTTCCTCTCATCTCCGACCTTTGTTTTCTATCCTTTCCATGACAAGACTTACCTTTCCTTATTTTCGTGATATATCCGACCTCTATATGGTGTTTCTCTGATCGCCCTTGTTTCCATTAGACCTCACCTTTTGTAGATGGGATATTTGCTGCGGTTTTATCCCCGACTTTCTCCTCGACCTTCCCCTCCCCGGCGACTCCCTTCTCCCCAGTCTTCTGCTTCTCTTTAACACTCCTCCACTCCATGAACAGCGCAAACAAAACAGCCACACATGCCACTATAAGTCCCACCATAAACACCCTAGTCAAGGCTCCATTATACCCGTCCAATACTTTTCCCTTCAGCTCCTCAGGCACAGAGCCAGCCAAAGTTGTAGCTCCCGTATTCCGCAACACGTCGGTATCGAAGCCTTCTATACCCGACAACCGCTTCAACAGCTCCGACGAGAAGACGCTCTGCCCAATAGACACGAATACGGCGCCTCCCAGCTGCTGGCCGAAGATGACGAGGGAGGTACCGACGGGCACGTCCCTGTGCGGCAGGACAGTCTGCGCGGCAATATTGGGAACCTGGAAGGAGAAGCCGAGGCCGAAGCCGTAAAGCACCTGATAACCTATCCATTCCTTGGAAGGGGAGTCCGGCTTGAGGGTCATGAGGAGGGCGGCGCCGGCTACGGTGAGAAGCACGCCGGTGTACAAAGAGGGGAGGTACGGGCCCGTTTTGGAGATGACGCCGCCGGAGGCAATGCCGCCGATGATGAGGGAGAGCGTTAGGGGCAGTGTCTTAAGACCCGATTGGAAGGCCGAGGAACCTTGGATGGCTTGGAACCAGATGGGGAGGAAGTAGACCATGATCATCATGTGAGCGCCCATGCAAAAGGTCATGAAGGTGGCGGCGGCCATGGTGCGGGAGGAGGTGATGATCCGCGGGGGGACTGTTGCCGTTTCTGGGAGGAGGACTTGGATGATGACGAAGGATATCAGGAGGACTCCGGCGACGACGAGAAGGGCAATGATGACAGCGCTATTCCACTGTATAGACCCAAAAAAGGCAAGGGAGAAAGAATCTGTCAGTCAGCATTCAATTTCTTCATAGGACTAGGAGGCAAGGGGCCACAAAGAGGGGGAGAGAGAGATGGAGGAGAAACTTACAGCATGTACAACACCTCCCCATTGCAACGCGAGAAGCAAACACACGATCCCAGGCAAAAAGGCACTCATACCCACAAAGTCCAACTGCCTCAACTTCGCCCACATCCGCGACCTATGTGACTTTTCGCCCGCGTCGATCTCGCCCGACTCGGTCGTATCCCCTTGTTGTGGCTGTTGCCCTACCTGAGCGTGCGTGGGTGGCACCTTGAGGAGGAAGAAGATGACGGCGACGGCGACGGCGCCGAAGGGAAGGTTGATGTAAAAGCACCATCTCCACGTGGCGTGGGTGGTTAGGGCGCCGCCGAGGAGGGGGCCGGCGACGGAGGCGATGCCGAATACGGCGCCGAAGAGGCCTTGGGCTAAGGGGCGTTTTTGGAGGGGCATTGAGTTGACGAGGATGACAACCTTTTTATATAATTTATATCAGTCTCACGTCCCCGAAGAGTTGTTTCTTGCCTCTTCCTTTTTTTTAAACAGTAAAAAGGGAAGGATAAACTTACCGATCCAGAAAATAGGCCTGCGGAAGCAACGCCAGCGATGGCCCTCCCGATAATAAACATGACAGACCCGGTCGCGGCACCGCAGATCGCCGAGCCGATCTCGAAGAGTATCACGGTGACGATGAAGACGGTCTTGATGTTCCAGAAAGTGTACAGCTTGCCGTACGTGAGCTGGAGGGCGCCGTTGGCTAGGAGGTAGACGCTACCATACCAGCCGACGTCGGTGACGGAGTGGAAGTCATCTGTGATTTTGGGGATGGCGGTTGCGATGATGAGACGGTCCTAAGGGGAGATGTTAGCAGTTTGGAGGAGATGGGGCGGGAGAAATCATGGGAAAGAGAGGAGATGAAGGATGGAATAATTTATACCAAAGCAATGAGGAAGGTGCTGGTCATGAGGGAGAATAGGATTAGGACGAGCTTGATGCCGGTAGGGTATTGATGCTGATCTTGTGTGCTCTGCACTTCGGAGTCGTTTGCGATACTGGGAGGCTTCGTCTCCTGGCTGTTCTCGGCGGAAGCAGGCTGGGGAGCTTGACTGGGCGCCACATCGGTCACTTGGGTCCCCGGAGAGGGCGGGTGTTTCCTAGTGCCGTCTCGTTTCGAGGATGCCTTGAAGATCTTGGGGAAGGCGGCCATTCTGCGGGTAAGGCGAGGGTAGTATGAGTTAAGAAAGAGATGGGTTGAAAGGTAGCTCTTTATGAGCACAAATGCTCAAAAGCGAGCAGGGTAGAATATCTAATTTAGACGGCGCCGTTTCCGATGTTTGTCCAGCGGTGGTTTGGAGACAATCTTGTTAATTGATGGAATTGGAGGTTCACAATATAATAATAATAATACAAGAATAAATAGACAACAGAATATGATCGGAATTGAAGAGCCGAAGCGTTCGAGTCCTAAGGATTCGATGAGAATGGGGGTGAGTACCAGGGATTCATATTATATTATATATATACAATGATCTCGGTCATGAAGCCTAGTTTGAGGAGCCCGAACCATAGGAGAGGAGTGTCGGTTATCTTGCGCATGGATACAGAAAAATACTTTGGAACCGGTGCGGTTGGGTTGTACCGACAATGGGAAGCAGTAGAAAAGACATGGTCAGGCCTGTTTTCACGGAGCCGCGTAGAAAAGCGAGAAATACGGCAGGGACAGAGAGAGCCGTCGCAGGCACTCGGGGCTTTGGATGCAGTGTTGACCGACATGAGCATTCATCTCTGGTATAAGTCGGGCAGTGATGAACTGGATCGGGTATGAGAAGAAGAGGAAGTAGTGCTAAGAAAAAATAACAAAAAAATACAAAGCATAGTGAATTTATTTATAAAAAAATTAAGAAAAAAATAATTTCTCGTTAGCAACAGGAGTGGAAGACTCGAGGGGCATCAGAGATATTGGCTCTGTTGTTTCCGACCGACACGGGGACTTAAGGGCACTTATTACCAGCCGAAAATCCAAAATCAATTAAGGTTGTTCCCGGGCAAGTCGGCGTCATCGGGTATGAATGACAGCGGGTACGACAACGGGTACAACGACGGGTACAGCGACGGGTATAACAGGTTGTTTCCCACCCGAGCACGACAGCTGGAACCGGGCCGGCGATGAAGTTTGTGGTCGCGTGAGGCAGGATTTGAGGATTTTGTGCTGTTGACAGTTGCCAATTGATCAATATTGATCTTGGTTTACGAAGTATCAATGTATGAAGAAGTACTCGTTTAGTTTGTGTCTGACAAGCTTCCACAGCTTCCACAGCTTCCACAGCTTCCACAGCGCCGGACCCGACTGAACGCATCTTCCACGCTTAATTCCAGCCATGGCACTATCACAGCTTTAGCCCGGTTTCTGTGAGCCTACATCGTCCATCCCAGTACTTATACCCATCCCCACCTCTCGTCCTCCCCGCCGTCGACCTATGCTAGAGTTAACGCCGATGCTGCTACTAGTCTTGTCAACACAATTCCAAGAAGTTGATCCTTCTGAGACTTTTCTTCTGCGGCAACTCCCCCCCCCCAACGCTGACCCGTTCGCTCGGTAACGACGCCAAGAATCGCCTATCTTGATCAAGTTGGTGCTTTTGGTATCAACTCTATCTTGCAGTCTCTCTCCGACCACCTCCACCCTGCCATGGATTCGACTGGCCTGCAGAACGTGGCGTGGACATATTCTAGCTATCCACGCTTTCAAGAACAATCGAAAAAGTCCGCAAGATTGTCTCTGTACCGTAAGGGCTTGGATATGTCGCTTCTCCAAGCCCCGGACACTTGGAATATTTCACAAGGAAGATGCCAAAGAGACTCTTCTTTCCCCTTCCGCTTGAATCTTTTCTCCCTTTGGTAACTGTAATATTTCTCTCCTCCCATTCAACACGGACTCTCCTACCCATGTCCAAGCGGAACAAACAAGCAGCATCCCAAGGAGAGGGTGGGAGACCTCGACCTACTGAGCGAACCTAACCAAGTCTAAGAAAAGGACCAAATGCCCTTGTGGACCCTCAGGCCCCAGCATCTCTCACAAAAAAAATAATAAAATAAAATAAAATAAAATAAAAAAGCGAGGTCATCACCAGCCTCCGCTTACACCAAAGAAGACGAGAAAGAAAAGAACAAGGCAAGCGCAAGAGCAGCGCTCCTCGGACTCACCCAAGACCCCGAAGCCGAACAAAAGTCACACCACAGCCAAGAACTACTCTCCACAACCCCAAGATCCCAAATGAATCAATCTCCGTAGTCCTTACTTTATAATGCCCCTTCGGCCTTGAAAAGCTAAGAGCGGTCCTTGATACACAGAATCCTGACATCAGGTTTGATATTAACTACATACTATTCGTACATACGGTCCTAAAGCGGAGAGTCTGCCTTTTTTTTTTTTTTTTTTTTTTTTCCTCTTATTTTTTTCTTATTTTTCCTGCCATGTATCAAGATATCGTGATTCCAAAAAAAAGAATGGAAAGCCTTGCTCCGTTAGCCAGAAGATCCATCCAGCCTAGCTCAGAACAGAGAGAAGGGATAGAGTGTGCGTAAGTGGGCGAATCCGTGAATAGTGATAGTACACGCGGGGGGAATGTTAAAAGCGGAGAAGGGTATGTGACGCGGAAGGGGTGTGTGAACATTTGAAGATTGGTGTGGGGTATAAATACGACGTCCAGGACATGACGCAGACGCACAACATGCCAAAGGCTGGAGAACGAAGCCGAGAAGAACCTGCTGTCCTGTCCAAGCCCAGAAGTGGCCAAGCAACACAACACACCAAACCACCTGGATCATTTCCATGGCCGGTTTGGCAATGATACTGTCCACCAGAAGAACGAAAATAAAAAAGAAGAAACAAGATTGGGGGTGAGGGGAAAGGGTAGAACGATCCAAGCCGTGATTGGTATCCTCCAGTATACGAGCCGCCTCCTCTTGCGCCAAGGTGCCAACGCCCGTGAATCGTACACATGTTTCCGGCCCTTCCGGAATTTTTTTCTGCTCTTTTAATGATTCGCGCCTTGCTAGCCCATAAGCTCCAATAGACAGCAAACGTAAAAGAAACCCAGACGAATATACCGCCGCATGGGCGCGTAGAAATAGAAGGAAGATCAAACTCCCGTCTTACCACGGAGGCCCTATATTAGGTCCCAAACCCCCGAATCCCAACCCAGAGCTCGACCCTGGTGCTCCATGTCCAGAGGAAATGCTATCAGCGAACATATCCCAATCCACTACGCCTATATCCATAAGTCCTGTACCGAATCCGCCATTATCAGTACTTCCGTGGTCATGCGCCGGTCCATACTCCCACTTCGTGTTTGCATTGGCGAAATCTCGACCGCTCGTGTTCTGGCTACTTCCTCCCACGGCTGACGACACAACGCTCCCCGGAGTCGCCGACTCGGATATTCTCCCCTCCGGAAGTCCTCTCATCAGCTCTTGAACATAGTACGGCATCACCGCCGACTGCCCTTGTTGGGTGAGAGCCTGCGCGCGTCCCTTCCATGCCTTGAGGATAAAGGATCGGAGGGTGATATTTGCCTTCGAAGACATATCGTACAACTCGGGGTGATGTCTGAAGACGCCGTCGAGTGCCCTCCATGTCCTATCAACTAATGACCCGGTCTGTCGGTTGATGAGCTGTCCCACCAGAGCGGTGAGCATTTCAACCTGGAAGTGTAACCTGCAATACCACATGAAGCCCTTGGAATTCATCAAATCGTAAAGCTCCAGGTTACCCTCGAGGTTATGCACTCCAAGCCGGAACAGGTTATCGTCCATGTTGAAAATTTCCGTTCCATATTCGGGTAGCTCGGTTATGGGGACGAAGATCTCGTTCACTTTGGTCGATATCAATCGAGGAAGCCTCGACGCCACTAAATGCGCCGCCCCGGCGCCTGGATCAATGTATTTGTTCAGCACTCTATCCAGCTCAGTCCTCAACTGATCCAGGAGACCCCTGTATTTCTGTTGCCCGGAGCCGTCAACAACCACTGGGGGCCGTTCTGTGGGCCTGTCCTGAGATCCGATTGACTCGACATCAAATCCAAGGACTGCCGCTTCGAACCCGGGAAACTGATGGTGGCACTTGATGACGAAGCCCCAAAGAGTAGTCATGAGAAGAGTGAATCCCATTTCTGTCGGCCCCTCCCGCTCCTGGATAGGTTCGGACGATCCCGGGAAAAGGTCGGCGTCGTTCACATTCCGCGGCACCTTGGTAGTCCAGTTGACCGAAATTATGGGATATGTCATGCCAGATAGCAGCGCCCACGCCGCATCCAGGATTACCAGCTGCCACCACAATCTTCTGCGCATTTCAGTTTCGAATGGGGTTAGGTTGAGGCTTTCGCCGTCTCGGTGAAGTCCCATCTTTTGCGCGATACGAATGCACACTCCACTGAAGACCCAAGCGGCGTCTCGATTATGACGGCCATAAAGAGAAAGCTGCAAGAAAAAAATTACAAAGGTTAGCAAAGCCCGTACCGATGAGGCCCCAAACTGACGAAATGCAACAAGGACGTACCAAATAGAATGCCAGAGATTGGAGAATATAGAGGTCATATGTCTTCATGAAGTTGACCCTCATCAGTGCCGCCCGGACACCAGACGAGAACTTGCGCAAAGCCGATTCGCGCGACATGCCAAGCATCTGCCGCGACTCCGAGTCCGACAAGGAAAAAACGGCAACGTTGAAGATGGAGAATAACAGCGGCTGATGGTTCGGCGGCACGTTCCAGTTGCCGCTGGCTACCTCGACGACATACGGCTGGATAGATGGAACGTGGATAATCTTAATAATCGGATTGACCCGTTCAAGAAATATCTGCCATAGGCGGAATACGTGAACCGGCTCTGGGTACGCATCATCGAGGCTCAGATTAGCATAGTCGCCGAGCAGGAGATCAGTGGCGTCTTCTGGAGTGGCTACTTCAGAAGCCAAGGTGCTATGATCCTCAGCTTCATCAGACTCGATGATTTTTCTCATCTCATTGAGCTATGAAACACACGCCATGTTAGTTAAGAAGAGGGGGGTTATTGAGAAGAGCTGTAGATGCGAGGGCCTTTTCTTTCTTTCTTTTTTCTTTCTTTCTTTTTTCTTTCTTTCTTCTTTCTTTCTTTTTTCTTTCTTTCTTTTTTCTTTCTTTCTTTTTTCTTTCTTTCTTTTTTTTTTATTTTTTTTTTTATTTAACTTTTCTTTCCATTTTCCCATTTCCTTCTTTGGCTGTAGGGGGAGGGGTTCTCTAACCTACCTCGTCGTGTAATTTAGACCACAGGAAGCTATCGACGAAACGAGTACTGCCGTCTTCCACAACTACCTTTCCAGCAGGCGTCCAGGGCGGCATAGGGTCGGGATACTTGGATGGATCCCGAGCAATGATGGACGAGCGAGAACCAGCGATATTAGGGATAACTACATTATTAGTACTTGGCCCCGCCGGTGATTCACCGGACGCAGCGGCAGAGGCATAGTTCTGCAGCAACGCCTCGCATCTCGCCAGCCTCTCCTGCAAGTCTTGATTCGGCCGGCGCCTCTTACGGGCTGGCGCAGGAGTGCTCGGCGTGCATGTGACATTGGCCTGAGAAGAAGTGGATTATCCATCAGAGAGGGTCAGCGGTAGCGGTGGAAATATCATCAATAGAGAGTGTTGGGGAGGAAGCGCTTTGCGTAGTTGGAGGGGGGGAACTATGGGCCTGGTGAAAATCGCAAATGGGAGAGAGGCGCGAAGTACATGATAGGCGCATACCTTGATACAGTTAGAACAGGGCGTGTTTCGGTCACATTTTATCTTGCGATGTTGACAGAGGACGCACGCGAGGATCCTCGGAGCCTTCCCAGCGGTCGTAGAGGTGGTGGAAGAAGGGGTCGGAGCCCCCGTAGACGAAGACATAGTTCTGGACGAAGATGCGCACAGGGTACTAGATTTCTTGTAAAAGGTACCTCACGGGAGGCGCCGCATTTATGAATGCGATCGAACAAGCGCAAGGCCCACGTCCCTGGTAAAAAGGGACAGGCGTGGAGGGGCACTCCTAGCCCTGATCGGCTGAGGGTAGACGTGGTCTGTAGTCAGATACAGGCGGTTATGCGCCGTGGTCCCAATGCTAACAACGCTCTCTCGGATGTCACGGGAATAGTGACTGGGGCGACCCTCTTCGACGTAGCGTTATCCAACCGGAGTTCGGATTCCAAAGAGAATAGCAGACCCCGGAGAGATCAATCCCGGTGCTCAGAAATGGATATCTAGGCTAGACCGAGGTGGTGCGCTGCTTCCCATAATGAGGGCAAAGCTTCATCACTGAGTTGAGGTCTGTCTCAGAGTGGAGGGGTAAAACGCCACGGTAAGAATAGTACGGTTTGATTGAGCTTGAAGGAGAAGCCCAAAGGGATGATACTAAAAACCAAGGTGTATAAAAGGGGAGTATTTGATGTTGCTCGAGGTTGATGGACAGAAATTTTGGCCTGAAGATGAAGGAAGAGAAAAGTAGGAGCCGTGAAGGGCAGGATCAAACAAGCACGCGCGAAACTGAAGCGTTGACGTAGCGGGCCATGGGCAAATATTATCACTTTGTGGCGGGGTACGAAGGAACCTGGATCAAATGTTTGAAGCATTTTGATACAGGTCCAGCGTCAGCAGAGCAGTTGGCATCAAGTGGCAAGGCCACCCAGTGGGATGACGACTGACGACCAAGGGTGGCAAGCTGAGATACGATGTTTGCGGTTACAAGTCCAATTGTTACCGTTCCATGTTCCACTTGGCTCGATTCGTTTGAACGAAAGAGAGTCAGAGTGTGTACAAGTACTTCGTACTTCTAGGTTCGGACTCGCTGATGGATTTCCGCCGAGACCCACGTCAAGATTTTTCAAAACCAGTCCCCCAAACCGAGTCCACACCCAGGTCCAGCTGCTGGCATGGCCATGGTGTAATAGTCTAGACTCCTACAAGCAACCTGGGAGTGATACTCTGTGTAGCATCGACCGCGTGTCAGTTATCCTCACCAGACCAAGCTTTCCCTGCCTGAGGTACACGCAAGTCGTTATTGCCTGGCAAGATGTGCAGAAGATAATCCTGCTGCCTAGCGTTGTTGCCACATTGGCCATAACATGGCGGACTTCCGCTCTGTGCTGCCTACTGAAGCCTGAGGGCATGTATCATTGCATCGATGCACACAGATCGATAACAAGCACCGCGTAGGCCTCTAAGCCGCCCCCGGAGATTAACCCTGCCGAGCCAACCCGGGTTCGGCCTCCTGGTTTGGCGAGGGATCGAATGTAGTGATACCTGGCGCAATAACCCGCTTGGGGTTGCAATACGCGTAAAAGGCTGCTAGCCCCCCCTCTTTCTTGGCTGTGTGAATCTGCTGTCCGAGGTATGCGAGTCTTATTCGTACTCGTTAAACGCCGAAAACGATTATGTCCGACGGCACATACAATTGTGCCGACATGTCTTGGCAGGCGCACAACGTATTTCTGTCTGTTTGACATGATTGGCAGCTGCCAAACCCTGTCTCGATCGAATGGCAACTGCTCACGAAACATTCCGAAGAGATCGGAATGGCGGAGAAATTCCACCGACTCGCATGACATCCACCCTCAGTGAGAGCCATCGAGCCATTGAATTGCCTGCCTGGGTTGGTACGAGGGCGTTGCGGACGTCATCACGGGTGAGGGCAGTAGGAGCGACAAGGCTGGAAAGGTAGCAAGCATGGAAGATCCCCCAGACAAGATTAATGCTGAGGCGGAAAGCCACATTGCAGGAGGCCGCAAAGACTAGGCAGCAGTAAAAGATTCAGCAAGATATCCCGCTGGAACAGGATCAACAACACTCTCACGAGCGCCGAAAAGCCCTGGCTAGTCAAGAGGCTAGAGGTGAGAGTGGCCGTGAGAAGAGAGGGCGACTGTTACTCCCAATGCGCAAAAGATTATTATTGCTTTTGGAGGACTCGAGAAGTGGGCCAAGGTGCAAATTTCGTAATGATTTACAGAGCGTCATGGGTTTCTATGGAATAGGCATTTTGCATGGGTCTTTCCGTTGAGGAGACCTCCGTTACGTTTGTCCTTTCCTTCTTTAACCCACCACGTTGTTTGGTGATGGGGCTTCTTTCTATTCTTTGGACTCGCATCCTTACTTGATGACCCAGGCGTTGTCATGCAGTTTCAAGGCGGGTCTATTAAGCTCAAATGGGGGCTAGCACTCTCTGGACTCGTATTGGATTTTGTATCCTTGACAGCCACGTCACCCGGAATGGGAACCAGCGCCCGCTTCCTCTGCTTTGAAGCCGCCCTTTTATGTCGATGGCTTCGCAAGTGTTCTTGCCATTTGACCTCATACAGCGCCGTCACATTACAGAGTTCGCACGTCTTCCTGCACGGAACATACTCTGTGGTGCCGCTCGCGCCCTCAAGAACCAGCTTCGCCGCGTCGGAGAGGCTCGTAGGAGCAGGTAAAGCCCGACCCTCAAGAAACGCCTCTGTGATATCAGCGGCTGGTCTCGCTACGTTGTCAGACCATAGCGACACGTCGGTGCTATTCAACACGAATAAGTGGTCGCAAGCACGGTCGTGCTCCTCCTTTAAGAGCGGGATAAGCTTTCGCTTGATCCATTTGGTCTGGTAGCCAGCATATCTTCGCGTTGCTGTCTTCACGTCTTGTATTGCTCTAGATTTGAGCTTGGCTATGGCCTTCTCTGTCGGGGCCTCAGCGCCAGTGGTGGCGTCATCCGTCGCCTCGAGATACTTTTGGAA
Organism: Scedosporium aurantiacum; assembly: GCA_000812075.1. Classification (NCBI taxonomy): domain Eukaryota; kingdom Fungi; phylum Ascomycota; class Sordariomycetes; order Microascales; family Microascaceae; genus Scedosporium; species Scedosporium aurantiacum. The sequence continues at coordinate 16,769 of JUDQ01000025.1, forward strand.
TTCCTTGAAACCGATGGATTGCCAGATACCGCGTGTTAGATCGACGTCATTGCCGGCGGCGCGTTGCTCCTTTAGGTATTTGTAGAGATCACGGACTTCGTCCATGAGACCGGTTTCTACCATCTTGTCGACTCGGGTGTCGAGACGGGTCTTAAGGACCTCCGGGTCAGAATGAACCCAAAATAAGAGGGTTTCCCACGGTGGCTCGTCACCGTCCTCATCCTGAGCCTTCTCCGAAGCAGAATTTTTGATGCGCTGCTCGGCATAGATGTCCGAAGCGCGTTGGCCGCTGCGCAGGTAAATCTGCAATGACCTCCGGATCTTGCGCCTGTCATTGGGATGCCACCTCTGAGCCATGATGGGGTCGACCTCTCGAAGCTTCTCCAAGATGACCTCGGTACGCGCATCCAAGATCGGGAAATCGGCGCTCTTATCTTCCTCCGCCTCGACGAGGATGTTTTCGAAGAGAAGCGCGTTCGTGTAGTAGTGCGTCCCGCCCACAACGATGGGCAACTTCCCCCGACTCCGGATTTCTCGGATTAGTGATGTCGCCTCGCGCTTGAAGTCTTCGACGACCCATGTTTCCTCCGACAGAGATATGTGGTCGAGCAGGTGGTGGGGTATATCACGGCGTTCGGCAACGGGCATCTTGTTCGTTATGATGGGCAGGCCACGGTACAGTTGCATCGCATCGGCATTTATAACTTCACCTCGAAACCGTGTAGCTAGTTCGACGGCAAGCTACGATTGGGAAGACTGCGTTAGCAAACTTCTATTTGCATAGAAGACCTCTATAAATTTAGTGTTCGAGGAGAGTCAACTGGGTGTCCTCACATCTGATTTCCCCGTGCCAGTAGACCCTAAGATGACCACAAGGGGTCGAATCGGTGGGGAGGTTTTGGGCGCAGTCATGGCTCTGACATTTCGTAGGCGAGAGATCAAGTTGAATACTCGGTTCATCTGGGCACGATTAAGACATAGCGAGTGGTATCACCGTGATCGCATCCCATAAGCGACGCAAGCTAGCGAGCTCAAAGAGAGAGGCGATCTTCAACTTCGACAAGACTGTACTCTCTCGGCCAACAGTCGCTGGGGTGTGATTTCATGAATGTTAGGCAACGTCCAAAAATTTCGAGCGACCATGCACGGACCAGGGCCGAGGTACGTACCAATTAGGGGCTGAGCTCAGCAAGAACGTCCATCAAATGTCTTACACTAGATTCTTCCGTTAATATCGGGACAACTACCAGGTCCATAATAAGCATCAATGATAGAATTATACAAGTCTTGGCATATTATTATTATACCCTCACATGTTGGTCAGCTAACTTGAGCCTTGCCTCCTTCTACTTGCAGTGTACAAAGTAGAAAATGCCAGCCAGAAGTTTATGGGAGCCCAGTCTGGAGCTGTAGCATTCCAACGGGTTTGAGTTACACAGGCACCATGGCACCCCAGACTCCTGTTCCTGCATTTGCAGAAAAGCAAACAATGATACGTCTGTGAGCCCATGGAGACTGTGTTGGGGATTCCCGCGTCCACGGATGTCTGCGAGTAGCACGGGAGTTCTCCTTTTAGTACATGTCAAAAGTAGTTAAAAAGTTCCTGGAGCTAATCGAATGTCAACGGAAACGAAGCGACTTCACTCTTAGTTTCAAATGAGTAGTTTGCAGTCTCTGCTCTGGCAAAGTCAACAGTGCTGTGAGAATGGAGCGGCCGGGATGAAGTGATTAATAATAATAGAGAATGGGCAGATTCTGCGATGTTAATGTTGAAGGAACAAAGTCCCCACGGGTATGATGTCTTCTGGTGGCCGTGAGTGGATGTTAGAATCTAGATTCTCCCTTGACCGGGAACCCCAGTGATGTTCTACGCCTAGTCACCCAGAATAACTAAGAGATTTCATCTCTAGAGGGTGTGAGAGCAGTAAACTATGTCGTAAGGTCAAGGAGGTATTAGGAAAACGATGATGAGAAGGGTGAGCGGAGGGTAATTGGAGGTAGGGGCAGTGTACAGCAGTCATGTCGTCCGAAGCCGCTGCCATAAGAAGCTTCACGGCGTCATATGTCTCACGACGATGGTGATTAACTCAAAGAATTGATATCTACCTCTGTCGCCTCAATTTCGTCAACAACATTACTCCGTAGCAAACGACTCGGAGGACTATAGCTCCCGGCCTACGGAATCCCCTGCCTCTTGCGCCTAACATTACGAGCTCCGGTATGGAGAGGAAGGGAATCTATAACTCCCACAGAGTACCTAAGAAGGAGTTACATAGCCTGTGACTGGCTGACGGAATTATATTATGAGAGAAATCAATAGTTTCTGAATAAATGAGGCTCATATAAACAAATCCCGATCTAATTACCATAGCCACGTTAGGACGCGCCTACGTGCAATTCTTTTAGTCGTATCTATATTCGGTAGGGAGATCAAGTTTAATGAGGTCCACATCTCCTGAGCCACTCCTACTATCTCATGAAGGTCCGCGCTTATAAGTTATCCGCTAGAATCGACAACTAACCACATCTATCCTTTATACTTTCAGCGTGTACATCGAAAATGAATCTAGGAACAATGTGAAGTGACATCAATTTGTACCGGGTTAGGTAACCCACTGCGTAATTATTGTAAGCTCTAAAGTTGTTACTTTCCAAGACCCTACAATGTATCCATTAAATGAGTAATATTGAAAGTGCTAGAGAGAGTACTTCATTTTCACAGTTACGATAAGTTGGAGAGGATCTCGCTTGTGTACTTGATTGAGAGCACACTCGCAGGAAGGTAATAGAAAAGAGAGATGAGGAAGTAAGGGAGTAGGTCGTGGAAGTCAAACAACGCTGAGGAGTGAAAAAAAAAAAAAAAAAAAAAAAAAAAAAAAAAAAAAAAAAAAAAAAAAAAAAAAGAAAAGGAAAGAAGTAAAAGTCTAACCTAGGCTTCGAACCAACAGGCTCTCCAAGCCTCACTCATTCACCTCACCTCAAGTCGGAGCACATATCACAACCTCAACAGAGCCCCAAAGAAAAAGACTCTCGCAGAAAGGCAAGAGAAGGGAAGAAAAAAATAATCTCTAGTATAATTAAGATGATCTAGCAAAAATAAAAAAAAAATAAAAATAAAAAATTCCCACTTCTCCCTCCCCAATTCCCAAATTCCCTTTCCCAATTCCTCCAGGAATCATGGTTTGACCAGACCGGGTTCCACGCCGGCGCCTCGCCGAAGCAGTTTGTAAGCAGTGCGTCACCGCTCGACCACTTGAGCTTCCATGATCCGTTGAGAACCCAGAGCCAGATTTTCATATATAACACATACACGTGCAAACTGCCACTCTCAAAACCAGGAAGGTGCAAAACGAACTGAACGAGCCTCTAGTTCCACAACTTAGAGTTATGACTTTGAACGATTCTATTGATTGCCCATGTCGATACTGTGATATGTTAGTTTCTATACTTACCCCAGCGCCTTTCTGAAAAGGAGATGGCCAAGAAGTTATTTATAGTATCGGCGAAGAGATAAGGGGCTCTTTAGCTCGTATTGTCCATATCATAGATGTTTGGGAGAGCACCGAGCGAGGCTGCCATAAATAGAAGGTCCACCGCCAAGCAATTTGATTATCCGACTCTCTCTCGAGTAACACTGCTCAATGTTGACGCAACAACAGGTTGGCTCTTTTGTTAATACGCTCTATGGCTATTCTCAGGTTTACTCTTGTGGGAATAGGTTTATTTGCTTCCGAAGGTTGTCCATTCGATGGTATTTCGGTCAGCCCATCAGAAAGGAGGTTAAACATTTAGAATTGTTGCCAGAATGTGAGTCGGAGTTGATTGAATTTGGGAAGAAGAAAAATAAAAGCATCCAAGTCAATCCAGACAGCGGAAAGGGGAAACGCTGGGCGATGTTACCTCTGAAAGCACAGCATGTTAACTTCGTTCGAAGCCTGTTAAATCAGGCAGCGAAATATGGAAAATGAATAGCAGCCAAGCGTTACATCAATCAATGACCCAGAACCAGGGGTAGCTTAGTCATCTGGTTCACACTAAATTTTTGGACACATTGACAGAATGACCTTCCTTGATGCCAGATCTCCAGCCCCCGTGTCCAAGCCAGCTATCCCTAATCTATTTTTCAACCTCCCCCTTCCCACAACAACCTCCTCCTCCATCGACTTCTGCTTCGAGGACTTGCCGAGCTTTCGACCGAAGCTCGTCTGTCTGCACTTTCGCCTTCTTTGTTTCTATTCTATATTCCGGATGATTTAGACTTCTCCCTTTTCTTCCCCTTTTTTAGTTTCGGTTCCTCCCCCCAATAATCGCCCATCATGAGTTCCTGTAAGTTGCGCACTCTCCTCCCCTTGAATCGCCATCGCCATCCTCTGTTGCCCTCGTGCGGGCATTGGATCGCGCGTCATATGCGTCGATATCGCGTTCCTGAAGCTTCGTCTCCGCGTGAATTGCTTCAATGGCCCAGAAAATGATAGCTAATCGTCGCGTGCTCGTTCTCGCAATCTAGTACGGTTCCTCGACCTGGTCAAGCCGTTCGTGCCGTTCCTCCCAGAGGTTCAGCAGCCGGAAACCAAGATTCCCTTCAACCAGAAGCTGATGTGGACGGCTCTAACCCTCCTCATCTTCTTGGTGATGAGCCAGATGCCCCTGTACGGTATCGTGTCGTCGGACAACTCCGATCCCCTATACTGGCTGCGAATGGTGATGGCTAGTAATCGCGGTACGTTGATGGAATTGGGTATAACCCCCATCATTTCATCTGGAATGGTCTTCCAGCTCCTTGCCGGTACCCACATGATCGATGTCAACCTTGACCTCAAGTCCGACCGCGAGCTCTACCAGACCGCCCAGAAGCTCTTCGCCTTTATCCTCTCCGCTGGCACTGCCACTGTCTACGTCTTCAGTGGCCTCTACGGAACTCCTTCCGACCTCGGCGCCGGTATTGTCTTCCTCCTCATCCTCCAGCTCTTCGTTGCCGGCATGATCGTCATCCTCCTCGATGAGCTTCTCCAGAAGGGTTACGGTCTTGGAAGCGGTATTTCGCTCTTCATTGCCACCAACATCTGCGAGTCCATCGTCTGGAAGGCCTTCTCTCCCACGACCATCAACACTGGCCGTGGCCCCGAGTTCGAGGGCGCCATCATTGCCCTCTTCCACCTCCTCATGACCTGGCCCAACAAGCAGCGAGCTCTCCAGGAGGCCTTCTACCGACAGAACCTCCCCAACATCATGAACCTCCTCGCCACCCTTGTCGTCTTCGCCGCCGTCATCTACCTCCAGGGCTTCCGCGTCGAGATCCCCGTCAAGTCTTCGCGCCAGCGTGGTGCTCGTGGCTCGTACCCCGTCCGTCTCTTCTACACCTCGAACATGCCCATCATGTTGCAGTCTGCTCTCTCGTCCAACGTCTTCCTCATCAGCCAGATGCTGTACTCGCGCTTCTCTGAGAACCTCCTCGTCCGCCTCTTCGGTGTCTGGGAGACCAAGGATGGCTCTTCCCAGCTCCAGGCTGTCTCGGGCCTCGTCTACTACATGTCGCCTCCCCTCAACTTTAAGGATGCCGTTCTCGACCCCATCCACACCGTCGTCTACATCGGCTACATGCTCACTGCCTGCGCCATCTTCTCCAAGACTTGGATTGAGGTTTCCGGCTCCAGCCCTCGCGATGTCGCCAAGCAGCTCAAGGACCAGGGTCTCGTCATGGCCGGTCACCGTGACCAGTCCATGTACAAGGAGCTCAAGCGCATCATCCCCACCGCCGCCGCCTTCGGTGGTGCCTGCATTGGTGCTCTCTCGGTTGCCAGCGACCTCATGGGAGCTCTCGGCTCTGGCACTGGTACTCTGCTCGCTGTGACGTAAGTTCCTCACACTTTCCACTCTCGACCAATCGCACCTGAAATATCGCATTGAACTAACACGATTCGTCACTTAGTATCATCTACGGTTACTTCGAAATGGCCGCGAAGGAAGGCGACCTCGCCGGCATGAAGGGAATGATCATGGGCTAAATAAGACTCAGAGACTCAGTGCTCTAGTTTTGTCTTTGTTTTAATTCCCTACTCTCCCATCCTTCCTCTAAAACACCACATCTCGTGCTTCCACTACGAACTCTTGTATCTCTTTTCGCTCGGGAAAAATGCGATGTAATAAGTGGACTAAGACTTTCGTTTCCCCCTCTTCTAACGAAAGAAACAAAATCATTCTGGGACTTTCTTTGTTTTCCATGTTGGGGTTAGAATGGCGGGGAGCTTGGCATGGATTGGGAAATCCTTGTGTATTATCTTAGGGCGTAGAGCTCGTATGAGAACTTGAAAAAAAGGATCAATTTCATACATTTCGTTTTTGTTTATCAGCTGTTTCCGATTGCTCTGGACACGAACTTCGTAGGCTGAAGAGGAAGGAGCGGGAGGTGCGAGCTCAAGCTAGATCTGTACGGGCATGACAGGCTGCAATGTCTCTGGAGGAGAAGCTTGTTAGCTTTTGCCTTCCTTTGACATAGGAGAAGGAGAATGGGAGGCGGAGAGGGATCGGTGCTGGCAAGTCTAATCCCCATGTCTAGAACAAATAGATTTTATCCCACGACCCTTGGCATGATCGGATTCATCTCTGCACCCGAGCGATTTCGTCACAAGGACAACGGGCGACATATTTCTCTTCAAGCCCTTCAAAGGGAAGAAAGAAAGAAATCAACAGGCGGCCCTCGGACCGAGTATCGGCCCCTTAGAGTCAGGGCGCGTAAATGAGAACACGCATAACGTCAAGGAATCGAAAGAGAACAGCCTGGCCATGTTCTTGCCATGGGCAGGGTTCGAATGCATCTCGGGGGTCTGTGTTTCCTTCCATCCCCTGTTCAAAGTGTCAAGAATCCAAGGGTTTCACTGCAAAGCAGCACGTCTAACAGGGCCGGCTACATGGGGGAGGGATCCCCGTTCCGCCACCCGTCGCAAGCCATGGGGGCCGGAAACGCACCCTAAGCTTGAATGCACAGGTCTTGATTGGCCAATTGGTAACGACATCCCTTCTTGGGGCGAGGTTGGTTAAAAAAAAATAATGGGAAAGGAGAAAAAGAGATGTTGGACGGAAAAGCACGGGATACGATCTTTTGGTGGGAGGAACGGCGGACCAAATGATTTTTTTGCCGAAAGGGCGCGGAGAAAAGGTCCCTCTTTTGGCACATGGGTTGTGGGGGGCGACACGGTGAAGAAGGGTGCCCGTGTGACTCAGTCCGGCCGGGTTTTTTCTCCTGCTTCGTACTTCGTAAAGATCCTCTGCCTTCTTGTTCTGGTCTGAGGGCATCCGTATAAGTGGGTGTGTATCAATGATGTGTGGTGTGGTCTATCGGACGGCGTATGCATGGCTTACGGTACTTTGGGAGGAAGCGGGCTTGGCTGGAAGAGGGTGGCCAAGGACATTGTGAAATACAATAGAAAAAAATTAAAAATAAACAAGGTCGGCTCTCAGGCCTGTACGTGTGTGAAGAGTCGAGATCCGAGCGATTCGAGATATGTAGGGTGGCAGATCGGCCATTGCCCGAACTTACAAGTCATGTATCCCCGGTCGAGCACGAAGCGGCAGGCAGTCCCCCCCCACACAAGAAGCGGTATCAAGGGAGATAGCACAATGTGATGGCGAGTTGTGAACCAAGGTGAGAACAAGACATACAAAGTACGGTGAGGAGAAGAGACTTGCTTAATCGTGGGGTAATACTAGATGGAGTGTTATCAGGGTGCGACCTCTGCGACTTGCAGGGGATCGCGGGGAGGTCAAGTGGAGGAGGGGAATATCAGGCAGCTGCTAAGGCAACGAGGTCATAAACGATGCAACATGCAGGTTCCCTATTTTTATTTCTTGTTTTTGCTGCAACCATTTCGTCGACTTGATATTCGGGTTGCAGGTTCGCACTTTGAGGCTGTATGCAAGGCCAATAGAAGGATTCGCACCTGATATATCGTTGAAACTTTTCTTTTTTCTTTTTTTCTTTTTTTGACAGATCACAAATAGCAAATGTGCCTGCTCTTGCATGAGCCAGGCTCGCATCCCTCAGGCCTAGGTCTTGGTGTAAAAAGAGGATTGGGATATCAATCCCTCCGTCCTTGGCCTCGCGCTTCAGACCAGTCGACCCTAATTACATACAGAACCAGATAGGTGAGTCACACTCATCGCGAGGGCCGAGATGGAGGATGGGATCCAATACTCCTGATTAAAGGACCATTTCAGTGGTTGAATCGTCGTCATTACCTAGTTCGGGAGTTTCCCATTCGTGCCCTCCTTTTTTCGAACAACGCCCTTGTGTAGATAGAGGTTTTGACTCTGCCCTGCAATGCCTGTAAGCAAGACGGGAATTACAGGCACCCTTGGAGTGGAGCCCGTCAGGCGACCAATGTTGATGCATTCAATGGACATTTCCGCCATTTCCAACTACTAGTAGGAACGTGGATGCAAGTAATGCAAATATATTCCATGCGGTGTCGTGAGGGCGCCTGCAGATGAAGCAGAGTCGCAGGCGGTGAGACATGTGGAAAAGCCGTGATCCGCGCCATCGCCGTTCGCTCCATAGACCCCGCCCACACCCCGAGGACCAATCCAGGTCGAGGTTTTTGTCTGGTCAGTGAAATTTCGAATCGGGAGGAGAAAGAGAGAAATTCTAGGGTTGCTGAATGGCGGTTGAATCACTCGCCGGAGATTCCACGCCGACATCCTTTTCTCTTTACGGCACATGAGATCCAAATATGCAATGGCCTAATCCTCTTCCGTGGGTTGATGTCTTAGTCGACTTTGTAAACCTCCGAAAACCAGAGGGTAACTCCGGCCGGCCTATGCTCGAAGAAGAATAACCTCTAACGACGAACCGAAGCCACGGAGACCAACTTCAAACCAGACATCACGGGTCTTAGTGCTATGATCCCTAGATTCATGGGTTTGGTGCCTGACTATCTTGTCCGGATGCCGCCCGCTAGTTTAGATTGGTAAAGTCTTCGCCTCGCGGTGTACCTGCCGTCCAGCCCAGCTGAGGGGTTGAGACCTCGTCCTGTATAAAATTTGTTCGTGCGTGCTTGTGAGATGCCGTTCTTCGGAGCATCTAATCCCCCTGGCCAAAACGCAGTGGGCAATCCTATCCCGACATGCGGAATGAATACTAACGAATTAATGTTCATGCGATATCAGATGCACGATATACGGACTGTTTCCCTGTCGCGAAGGCAGAGTACCGAGCGTGAGACCCTTGGGTGGAAGCTGCAGGCCCAATTCACGAATGGGACAGTTTCGCGTTGAGGAGAGGAAACGTACGAATGGCATTTGCTTACAGTCGTCCTGGGATATGAAAAAAAGAACATTAATATACCTAATGCAGTAGGCGCCTGCAGCCATGCTGTGCTGCTGTTGGCTGCGGATACACTATCCGCATGCGATTAGCACGACGACCCTGCAGTCATCATGCTGATTGGAAAGTAGGAGCCTCAAAGCGCTAACAGCGGAAGAGAATAGTATATACGGAGGTCGTGACGCTAACAGCTTTTGTGGTGAGATTTCGGTCATCTGGCTCTCATTGAAGTCGAGAGTTATGGGCTATCGGTCCCAGCTTGAGATGGGAAGTTAGAGTAGTCAGTTGCAGTGGGCCATATTCCGTAGGATGAAGTGCCGGTGACAATGAACAATGGACACAATATGCTAGTTGAATGGGGAAGAGCGGGGCGCGAGATAACTACGATGTACTTCGTACCTCAGCGCTGATCGCAGGGACCTTGATGGGATAGACTTCATCAAGGCAGGAGTACACTAGAGACCTCTCAAATGGTGCTATCACTCCTTTAATGCAGGCTGCAAAGCACCCATAGCTGTTTCAATTTGAATTGATATCAATTGACTCTTCACCCCCTCAAGAAACATCAACGACTACCCGACTTCCCGGACCCCCAAGCACTAAATTTAACCACTACCGATGTTCTTGTTCCACCTCTCAGGTAAAGCTGTCCCTTTATTTCCGGCAGGCGACCTCGAGCTCTGTACAAAATTGCAGGACCTCGCGCCAGATCGACCAAGGTTAGAGCTCGGCCAGGAGAGCTTTCGGGGTATTAGAAACGCCAATGTCGTGTATTCCCTGGGGCTCACCTTGGTAGCGGGGCTACCAGGTGGGCTCGTGATCCCGGCAATCTGTTGGCCAGTGCGGAGCTGGAATTCGTCCTGCTTGCCCAGAGAAGATAGGGTATTATCCCCTGCCTGCCAGACTTTATCCGTTGCGACCAGAGACCCCAAGTCGTTCGAACTCGAGTTCCGACAGCCATGGCGATTAGTTGTCGTTGGTCCCGGGCTCCTCGTTTAAGCTTGCCGGGTAGGCAGCGCATCAATTGATGCGATTCAAGGACTCCTCGTCCTTGGAGGATGAAGGTGAAGGAGAGTGACCGGGGGGGTCTTGCGAAGTGCGGTGTGCAATGCTTCCGGTGCCCATGTTCATCTGCTCATTCGCCGATATTACCCCTCCCCACCGATCTCGGGGCTCAGCATTCTTCCACCGTGGTCTACCCGACGAAGTACACTACATTATAATGAACTGCAAAACAAAACCGTACAATGCGTGCGCCGTTGAATATGCGAATAAATTTGCCTTGAAGTTGTCGTTAGTCAATGTGCATTACATTACGATCATTGATGGTATGAAAATAAACTAGTTCACTCTACTTGCTTGGTTTGGGACTATTGTAGCTTGAGGCTTGGTGGACTTGAATGAGCAAGAGCAAAAGTCCTCGGTGCTGTGCGGGTCCTGATTTACACAAGTTGTACGAAGTACCTTGTATTAGTGTGTAATCGCACTAATATCGAGGACAGACATCTTTACTGGTGTACCTCGTATGCACAATGGTAATGTATACTTCGTAGTATACACTACGTCGTATTATTCCCCACTGCTCCCCACTCGCCTCCGCCTCCACCGGAGCTTCCCTGCCAGGCGATCAGATGTACCCCAAATGTAGGAAGGAGCGGAGGGTAAACTAAGAATGTGTGTGCACGAAGTACTTCGTACGTGATCATGTATTACTTTGTACTCGGTATCAATTGATCAATTGGTGCACTTCGATGTTGGACTGAGCTCCAATGTTTATCTCTACCTCAGTGCCTCCAACGTTTTGGACTGACACTGCACTGTATCGTTGGACGAAAGTCCTTCACCTGTTCAAGCTTCATATTCGCTCCTCTCGTTTGATCAATGGTCAATATTACCACAGGCCCCACTTGGAGCACTAGCCGCACGTTTCTAGCATTTGATACTGCGGAAATCTGCACGCTAGTGGATTTTACCCAGACCACACATTTACACATGCTTCGTTCCTTCGTACACAGAGCTCAGGCATTAGGAAGGTTCGGGGTGCATCAAGCACTGCTACAACGGCGAGCTCCATCTGGATGAAGTTCTCGTCTGCTGGTCTTATTTTCTGGCCCGCCGTCGGCGAACTGAGTAATACGCGATAGTGATACCAAGACTACGACCAAGACTACGACCAAGACCACTACCAACACTCGCCTCCCATCGAGTCGGTTCGGGGGGTCAGGCTAGCCACTAGAGTCTAGACATTTATTCCTCTTGTGTGTTGCGATAAAAAAGACAAAAGAGACAAAGAAAGAGCACCCCCCCCAGAAAATCCTAGTTTTCAGATGTCATCATCCGCCAAAATCTCCGACGCGTAAAACAGGAAGGTGGCCCACCCTCGTTCATCCGCCATCCCATTGTCGCTTGTCGTGCGAGGGCCTTTTTACTTCCTTCCCTCCCCGGTTCTTCTAATTGCAACTTCTCTCTCCGCCTTTTCTTTACAAATCACTCCTCTCCAAGTGTCTTTTCCTTGTTCTTCCTTATTCTTCCCTTCCTTACCACTTCGACTTCTTCCCATCCTTCTTATTATTCCCTTCCCCGCCTCTCCTTTCGCCCTATCTCTAAGAGGTGTATGTGGTATCGGATGGTATTCTGTAGTGGACATTGTTATTGGCCTCGAATAATATCGAGATCGAGAGCAGATCGCATATCAGTCCCCACATATCAAAGCTACGAAGTACACACAGTAGCTACTGTGCTGGCTGTGTTGGCTGTTGCGTGCGAATCTCGTCACTAATTCGCAACCGCAGGGGTCTTTTTAGCTGGCCCCAAATTTTACCAATTGATCCGACCTTTATTAGCCTCACCCCATTGATTTCTTCTGACCTTCATTATTTTTATTTTTCTTTCCATCACACTCGCAAACTGGCCAGACTTTCGCTTTGTTTTCCTGTCTGCGCCGCCCGTGTGGCCTTCGAATCGAGAAACCCCAAATTCCTTGCGACAGAATAGAAGAACGAAGGAGGATCGGGGGAAAAAAAGGCAGAGAGGGAACCACTCGCAAAGTTTAACCCGCCCACCTTCGCGTGCGTGGTGTGGCCTCCGGAAACATGACGGGCAATTACGCACAATGCCAATGGCCGGTATGGCGCGTTGATGATTTGACGCCGTGCTTCAAGAATCAGTGAGTAGCTTCCGAGCTCCCCGTGCCAGTTGTGCCCATTCTCCAATCTCGAGTCTCCAGTCCCCGTTCTCCACGTCCCTATCACTCCGCTCTGAGCTCGGATATCGGCTACTGTCGATGTGGGGGAGCGCTGCTTGTTTGCCCTCGAGCAAACAATCCCTGCATCCTTCCATTGAGCTTCCATTGAGCTTCGTTCCGTCTCGTTTCTGCCGGCGAGAAGCATTGTGCTAACATTTTGCCAATAGCTACCTAAAAGTTCTAATACCCTTGATCGTAGTAGCCTCATCTCTTTTGCAGATATTCTCTCACAATATCCGACGAGCGCTCAAATCGAGACGAAGCAACGGATACCAGCCCCTACACGAGACCCACCCGAACACTGCCCAGGAGCATACTGCGCTTCCTCCCGACGAGGATGTTGGTTCTGAAGAGGAAGATGACGATGATGACCTCGAGATCAACGGGGGCCGTCTGGCCCTCGTCAAGACAACTACAAAGGGCTCCATCGTCCAGGCCGATATCCCGCCTGCGGAGCGCGTCTTTGTTGTAATTGAGGTCCTCAGCATCGCCGGCCTCGTTGCTATCAACTCCATCTTTCTTCTCTCGGGTGCAGCTGGTCCGGATACTCGTGTTGGTTCCATCGCCGGCATCGTCTTGTGGCTCTATGTTCTCACCCTCGCAAGCTTGCGTCTTTTCCTTGGAAACACCAAGTGGCGTGTCCCTAGACTATGGAACCATACCGCGACCATCTATTCCATCCAATGGGTCTTGTCGATCGTCTTCTTCCGATCCGCTTTCATCCACCCGGCTTCGCAGCTGTCCCAGATCCTCACCTTTGTCGAATTTGGCCTCATTTCGCTGCTCTTTGGCATGGCCATCACCACTCGTAAGGGTAACAAGACTGTCCTTTTGGAATGGGAGAACGGAATTGAGCCCTCGCGAGAACCTCTTGCCTCGCTGTTCTCCCTCCTCACCTTCACTTGGGTTGACCCAATTATCTGGAACGGTTTCAAGAACACCACCGAAATGTCGATGGTTTGGAATCTTCTTCCCAAGGATAAGGCTGCCGCTGTTCTTGCCGATTACCGCACCATGAAGAGGACTGGCTCGCTTGCCGTCCATCTCCTCAAATACTTCAAGGGTCCCCTCATCTACCAGTCGTTCATGGCCGCCATTTCCGGCGCGCTCACTTTCGCCCCGACACTGCTTCTCAAGGCCATCCTTCAGTATGTTGAAAACCCTGACATCGCCCCCATCAATGTTCTCTGGCTATACGTCATTCTCCTGCCCTTAGTCGATGTTGTGCGGTCCATCGCCGATGGCGTCGCGCTCTGGGTTGGCCGCAAGATTTGCATCCGCATTCGCGCCATCATTGTGGGAGAAATTTATGCCAAGGCTCTTCGTCGCAAGGCGGCAACTACCAAGCACTCCACTCTAGGAGAGGAAAAGAAGAAGACGAAGACCGACGACTCATCCGATGAGGATAGCGGCGTCATTGCCAAGGCAAAGCGTGCGCTGGGTCTGAAAAAGAAGGACAAAAAGGGCAACAATAACGCTGCGAACGGCAACGCATCAGCTGAAAGTAGAGACGACAAGAATGATGAGAAGGATCCATCCGATGAGCAGGCAAATCTCGGTACAATCATCAACCTGATGTCTGTGGATAGTTTCAAGATTGCCGATATCACTGCCTATCTCCATTTCCTCTGCGCTATGGCCCCCGTACAGCTCATTTTGGCAGTAGTACTTCTCTGGCAGGTCATGGGTCTCAGTTCCATCCCGGGTCTTATCGTTATGGTTATTCTCCTCCCCGTCAATTACCTCTTCGCTCGCGGCTTCGCCACGACCTCCAAGAAGATTCTCAGTGCCACCGACAAGCGCATGAACATTACCAACGAGGTCCTCCAAAACATTCGAATCATCAAGTTCTTCGCTTGGGAATCGCGATTCAGCACCATTGTTGACGAGAAGCGTGCCGTCGAGCTCAAGGCTCTCCGCTCGAGGTACGTGCTGTGGGCATGCGCCGTGGCAGTTTGGAACTCTGTACCCATTCTCATCACGTTCTTCTCTTTCCTTGTCTACACCATGATCGAGAAGAAGCCGCTGTATCCTTCCGTCGCATTCACCGCCATTTCCCTCTTCATGCTTCTCCGAATTCCTCTTGATCAGTTTGGCGACATGATTGCCCACGTGCAGGAAACCAAGGTCTCTCTGGACCGTGTGGAGGAGTTCCTCACCGAGGCCGAGACCGAGAAGTATGAGCAGCTTGGCACCGATAATGTTGACGAGGAAGGAAACAAGATTATTGGCTTTAGGGATGCCACATTCATCTGGGGAGGCAAGAACGAGGTCAACGAGGATGGGTCTCAGGCCTTCCAACTCCTCGATCTCGATGTCAAGTTTGAAATCGGCAAACTCAACCTTATCTCCGGTCCTACGGGAGCTGGAAAGTCGTCGATGCTCATGGCTCTACTTGGAGAGATGACGCTTGTGGACGGCCGTGTGTTCTGTCCCGGAGGAAAGAGCCGTGAGGAGGTCCGACCCGACCCCGAGACCGGACTTGCAGATACTATTGCATACGCGGCCCAGTCCCCCTGGCTTGTTAATGCCAACATCAAGGACAACATTCTCTTCTCCGCGCCGTACGATGAGCAGAGGTACAAGGATGTCATTGTTGCCTGCGCGCTTGAGCACGATCTAGAAATCCTGGACGAGGGCGATCAGACGCTTGTTGGTGAGAAGGGCATCTCTCTATCCGGTGGTCAAAAACAGCGCATCTCACTGGCGCGCGCTCTCTACTCCAACTCCCAGCACGTCCTTCTCGACGACTGTCTCAGCGCTGTCGATTCTCACACGGCCAAATGGATCTTCCGCAATTGTATCACCGGTCCTCTGATGAAGGGCCGTACTTGTGTCCTAGTTACTCACAACATCCAACTCTGTGCCCCCGCCGCCGACTTTATCGTTGTTCTCGACAACGGTCGTATTGTTGCCCAAGGTCCTGCCAGCGACGTCATCGCATCCGGTACGCTTGGTGAAGACGTTCAGAAGACTAGTTCCTCTTCGCCAAACGCATCACACATGCCTTCCCGAGTACCTTCCAGCGTCGGCGAGGAGAGTAGCGAGACTGCGGTTGACAATATTGGAGGAATTAGCGCAATCAAGCCGGATGCCGACAAGAAGAAGGACAAGAAGGAAAAGAAGAAGGATGCCATGCACGAGAAGAAGGCCGAGGGATCCGTCCAGTGGCCGGTTCTAAAGCTCTACCTGCAATCCATGGGTCCCTGGTGGTTCTGGATCGTCGCACTCTTCGTATTCGGCATCCAGCAGATGAGCGCGGTCGTCACCAACTTCTGGGTCAGGGAATGGAGTAACCAGTACAATGTCGAGAGTGGAGCGGATACGTCTGGATCTTTCTACGCATCGTCCTTCTCTCTCAAGCCTCAGGAAGCCTCGTCGGGCGCGTTGTCGATCAACTCTGCCCACGCTGCCGTTTCTTCATGGATCCAGAAGGCCAACTCCGTCACGCTGCTTTCCATGGTCGCTCCCGAAGTTGATGCTGTCTATTACATCACCGTTCTCGCTCTCATTGGCATTGCTGGCGCCGCTGCTGCTTTCATCCGAGATGTTTGGATCTTCTACGGCTCCCTCACGGCTTCGCGCAAGATCCACACCGATCTGATGAACTCGGTCTCTAGGGCCAAGTTTAAGTTCTTCGATGTTACGCCCTTAGGCCAGCTCATGAACCGATTCAGCAAGGATCTCGAGGCCGTCGATCAGGAGATTGCTCCCATCGCTATTAGCGTTTTGTCTTGCGCCCTAGGTATTATCATTACCATTATCGTCATCTCGGTGATTACACCTCTCTTCCTTATCGCCGGTGTCTTCATCACCCTGGCGTTCTGGTTCGTAGGAGCTCTGTACCTCAACACGTCTCGAGACCTGAAACGTCTCGAATCGGTACAGCGAAGCCCCTTGTTCCAGCAATTCGGCGAGACCCTGAGCGGTATGACGACCATTCGAGCCTACGGCGACGAGCGACGATTCATCAGGGAGAATCTTGCCAAGATCAACACCCAATCCCGTCCTTTCATCTACCTCTGGGCTTGTAACAGATGGCTGGCGTTCAGGTGCGATATGCTCGGAGACCTCGTCTCCTTCTTTGCTGGTGTCTTTGTGATTCTCAGCCTCGGAAAAATTGATCCTGGTGCGGCCGGTATCTCTCTGAGCTACGCTATTTCTTTCACTGAGAACATCTTGTGGCTCGTCCGTCTCTATGCCATGAACGAACAGAACATGAACTCGGTCGAGCGTATCAAGGAATACCTCGAAGTTGAGCAGGAGGCAGATGCCCTTGTCGAAGACAACCGACCCCCCAAGGACTGGCCGAGCGAGGGTTCGGTTGAGTTCATCAACTACACCACGAGGTACAGAGAGGAACTCGACCCCGTCTTACGCAACGTATCGTTCAAGATTGAGCCCCGCCAGAAGGTGGGCATCGTCGGACGAACCGGTGCCGGAAAGAGTTCGCTCGCACTTGCCATCTTCCGTGCCCTCGAGGCCGAGACGGGCAGAATCGTGATTGACGGTGTGGACATTGGTGGCATCGGTCTTCAAGACCTCCGTCAAGCGATTACGATTGTGCCACAGGATCCGACGCTCTTTATGGGCACCCTTCGCAGCAATCTCGACCCCTTCCACGCCTTCACGGACGAGGAGATCTTCGAGGCTCTTCGCCGAGTCCACTTGATTGGATCAGATTCCCCGCCTACGACTCCTGCTCCCAGGAGTGGCCTCCTACTTCCCGATACGCCCACAATTATCGCCCCCGACGAGGACGAGGACGAGGCAGCGAGTGCGAACGGAACGGCCAACAGGACGGCCGTTAGCGGAGCCACCACGCCTACTCTCGCCACAAACAAGAACATCTTCCTTGACCTCTCCTCGCCGGTTACCGAGTCTGGAAACAACCTCTCGCAGGGTCAGCGCCAGCTGCTCTGCCTCGCGCGCGCCATGCTCCGGTATCCCAACGTGCTTGTGATGGACGAGGCCACAGCGTCCATCGACTACGCCACCGACTCGAAGATCCAGAAGACGATTCGCGAACTTACGAGCACCATCATCACCATTGCGCATCGTCTGCAGACTATTGTGGACTACGACATGGTTCTCGTACTCGATAAGGGCGAGGTCGTGGAATACGGCCACCCGTACGAGCTCTTGCAGAAGGAGAAGGGATCGTTCAAAGCGATGTGCGAGACGAGTGGAGAGTACGATCTTCTTCTGAAGGCAGCCAAGAAAGCGTGGCAAGGAGGAGAGTTGATTGACGTGGACGAGGACGATACTGACCAGACTAAGTGAAAGAAAGTTGAGAGAAAAAAAAGTGCGAGAAATACCGAGGATGCATTTTTTTTCGAGGTTGTATTGGGATTTGGATGCAGAAATAAAAAGTCTCCAACTCAGCGCAGAAAGGGATCATTAATGGCGTTTAGGCGACTTGGTTTAGATTTTTCTTGTTTCAACTTAGGAATGCATGGCACACAAAATATTGTGTCCTTTGGCATCTATATTACTATATGTCCTCACCTCTGACGGCGTTCTGAATCTGGTGCTGTCTGAGTTGAAATCGCACATGTTGTCTTCCAATGTAGTAGATTATGATGAAGGGGCTAAGGAGAATTGGGGAATCGGCCGAGAAAAGCAATTCGCACCGAACACCCGAACACCTCCAGTCAAGGCGACAAGTCAAAGTTCATCTTTCTTCTTCAGAGGGTAGAGCCGTGCTCCTGCGCTCAGGGACTTAAAACAACAAAATGGAAAGGGATGAAGTCTTTCTGATAAATCAAAACACAAGCACGAGGAAAGTAAATTTCATTGCTCCGCCAATGGTTCCGATCTCTGTCTATATCTGGCTGCTGCTAGTACTGTATTGAAGCGAGAAACGCTATGCCAGTCTTTGAAAGCCAAAACGATCTTCAAGATACCGAAAGAGCAGTATTTCCGTTCGTGCACCAATAGTATTCCCAACAATGGTAGTCGTACGGGGAATCCACACTGCCATCTTGCCTTGTCTATAGCACGATACCAAAGAACCAAGGCGGAGGAGAACATTCAACAAGAACGAAAAATCGACCGCCGAAGACCAGGAGAGGCCCGCATGAACGTGAATAATAGTTTCATTCGCTTTCTTTTGCTAAGTGTGCAAGATAAAAAAAAAAAAAAAAAAAAAAAAAAGAAAGAAAGAAAGAAAGAAAAATGCCCAGCCAACGAGTGAAATAGCGCCTACGCAAATCCCATGTCCAATAAGCTTGCGCTTTCAAGAAAGAAACTCCCAAACTCCGTCATTATGCTGGTAAGGTGTAATCCCGTTGTCAAGAACGAAGGGAACATGTTGGTGTGAGTTAAAGAGGTATATCAGATGAGAAAACGGGAAGTAGAGCGACCATGCTCTGCCGTTGGGCGTGTTCACTATTGCATGGCATCTGTGCTTGGGGAGAGCGCCAAGGGCCAGCCGAGCGAAGGAGAGAGTCAATGAGACGTTGACCCCGAGCCAATGTGGGGTTGGCTGATATAGAAATCGTGATCAAGGGATATCTAAGGAAACGAAAAACGTTCTCCCCAGGGTTTTGAGGGTATATCGTGTACGGTCGTCTGAGTAGAGGGAGAGAAAAGATGGAGAAACGTATGTGGATATGCGCACATGGAGAGCGCGATGGAATCGACCGATTAGGAATGGTCTGGAGTCCCCCAGATAGGGGCACCGAGAGGCTTGCTGATGCCGAAACCAACACCAACGGCGATGCCAACAATGAGTAGAATGATGGCAAGCTTTACCGCAATACGTGTTCGCCTGCTAAGCGAGGCCATCCACGCGCACGACCGAGCACGTTTGGCAGCCTTCTCCTTCTGCTTCCAATGGTCTCGGCCTGGCCATATCTGGCAATCGTTCCTCGCCATCGCTGACGACTTCCGCCGAGATTCAGACTGCGTTACTGGGATAATGGCTTCGATATCGGTATCGAAGGGGTTGGATTGTTGGTATGAGAGAGGCGTGTGAGGGTCGCCTTCGACGTGCACGTTAAAGCCTTTCTCGGCGGCCGAAGGCAATGTTGTCGAGGCGACACTGAGAGAAGAGTCCGACTTCTTGGGGGTCGCAACTCGGTTTGTTACCACAGTCAAGTGAGCGGCCGGAGGCCGAACGGGCGTCTCCGACTCGGCGGTTTCCTCCATTATTACGGGGGGAACCATTGTGGGTGTGTTGGATGCCTTCGCGCAACTAGAAGTGTCACCATGTTAGTTAGCGGAACCTTTAAAAGGCTCGGATGTCGAGATTGCGAAAAGCTCAACAGCGATCGTATGACGTACCAAGCGAAGGAAAAATAAAATGGTATGTAGAATAATATGCACTTCCCAATGCAATTTTACCAGTCGTAATTAAATGAGACTGAAATTGTTGGGCAAAGGAGTTGCGTGGTTGGGGCTGCAGGAGTAAGATTGCTCAGCGCTGGCTCGAGGTGTAGGTCGCAATAGCGCTTGTTGCTTGATGATTCTCTTAATCGCGCGTCGACACAAACACCGGTGTTTCCATGTATGTACGGCTCGGTAACAAGTTCGTTGGACGAGAATGCGTCTTCTGCTAACTCGATGACGAAGTCTGTTATGTCGTTCTAAGACAGAAACAAGGCGATGCAAGGTCGGGTGCGACGTCAGGTCTTGCTTGGGATTCGGGTTTCTAAGAAAAGAACAAAACGTCTCCGTGAAAGAACAAAAATAAACGGGTAATCCGACTGGAATAAATGACAATTGGTATTGAAAAAGAAAAAAAAAAATGAAAAGGGTTAGAAGGAGATATCTCCGTTTGTCGGGTTGGAGGAGAAAAGGAGATTGATTATAGAGATAGAGAAAGGGGTCGAGATTCTGGTAAGTCGACACGGGTGCAGGACCTTGGCAACAAGACGACTGTTACTTCGTACCGAATCCTCAAATAGGCAAGTCTACCTTGGATCGCTCGCCATGAAGAAGGTAGTCGCAACAGATAAAGCGGCGGCTACACAACTTCAAAGTGAAGAAGGTCGGGCAAAGACGAGGCTTGGGGATGTGCAAAAATAGACTTGAGCATACGAGGAGGACGAGGAGGACCAGGAGGACCAGGAGGAAGAGGAAAGGGAAGGCTGGTTTCGATCAAGGCCTGCCACGGGAGGTCACAGCAAGATGACCTTGAGGAAGGAGAGAGCAGGAGAACAGAACGCGGAGGAAGGTGGATATGTATGGACTGGGGATGCCATTAAGCTCACAGGGAAGGTATGTTGTTCGTATGTTTAAAGTATGAAGTACGTGTACTAAAGATTGCTAGGGATGCAAGGGACGAGTGATGTACTTGTACTACGTACGAGGACTACATACTTCGTGGTATTTGCGAAGGAAAATAGTGAACATCACAAGCAACTAATACCATAAAGGTACAAATTTCGTGGCGGGAACGGCTCGCAGTTACAGGTAGTGTTGGGTACCTGGGACTGCCGCGTCAGGAGCATAATGCAATTGAAGGACGGAAGTGGAAGGGAGAAGGGAACGCAAAGGGAAGTGGAAAGGGAAAGCGCGAGCCATCGAAACCGCAGAGGAGATTTGAGGGTGGATGGAGACATTGGAGGGGTGTGTAGTATTGATGGCTCAACGGATGTTGACAGGGGTGTCTGTAGGCGGCTAGTCTGCACTAATCTATAGTGCGCTTCGTACGCAGTACAACAGGTCCAGATCCTTGGACCGGTCAATCAGATTGTGCCCTTTTGGAAGTCGCAGCACGACACAACATCAATCAGTCTCCAGACAATTGATCAAATTGTTGATGCCCCAATTGATGCTCCAACAGAACTCCTTTGGCTTTGACGTCGTAAACAACAGCGGACTAGAATGTGGGCGCAATAGCGCAACCGCACTAAAATAGTTCAATCCTACGGGGTACTCATGCACTACTACTTCGTACATCAATACTTTGTGAACATCAACCAATTGATATGGTGGAGAATAAACTCCAACTCTCCTGCATGTCGCAAGGTACGAAGTACACGACACAACCCCCCCCCCCCCGGATCTTTGCGCAGACGCAGGGACCTGGTACTTACTTAACGCCGAACGCTACTTGCTAAATTGCAGGACTGCAAGCGACATTGGAGGTCTCCCTGACGAACAGGGTACATAATTATGGCAGATACGCGTACAACGGCAAAAATGTCAGGAGGAATGGGATCAAGGCCTTTTCTCGTTTCTGTCGGCCTTAGAATCCACAATTCGCCAATTTCGAAGACTATCTCATGGATCTTAATCAACTCACCAAAGGCAGTCAGACCACATCCCTCGTGCTGCCAGGCTCCGACTTTCGTTTGTCCCAGTGTCCACTCCATCATTTCGCCGAAAAGCGCTGGTTGGCTTCCTCCTCTCTCCTCTCCCTCCCCCTCAGGGCTAGCGCAAGGGGGGGGAAACCCAGGCTGGGCTGGCGGTCTTCAGCTTCTGCTAACCCAAAAGCGACTGATTGAGTTTAATTCGCAGTGTTAGTGCCTGGCACGGTGGAGTTGGGGCGGGAATCCTGCAGCCTGCGAAAACCATGCTCTAAAAGCTGAAGCATCATTTGATGCGTCGGACCTGGATTGCCCAATTCGGAAAAGCCTCTTTCTCTCTTGCGTATCACCGAACCATTAACACCCATCAACACTCTTAACACTCACCACGGATCAAGGGCTTGAAAAACTTGGCATGATTGATCCTAGCGAGCCCCCCACCCACTATTACCCTACGAAGTAAACTCCATGCACACGTTACTTCGTGTGAAGCACCAATTCTCCTTGCCTGGCTGGACAAGTGGACACACCCGCTACGATGGAACGCCCGCCCCTCGACTTGACTTGAACTGACATATCCAATCTTGCATTCAAAATCGTTCAAATTCGCCAGTATGAATGCCCTAGAGACGTGAGAAGGAGTTGACATCCTTGTTGGAGACTTCGAGATGCGTCATCGAGGGGCCCTTGTCACGACCAAACGGGACATGCGCAGCGATACAGCAATACTCTTTTAGTCTAGCCCCGGAACTGACTGGCGGTCTCCTAAACTGTCGTTTGCATTGATGCCAGCCGATGTCTGCTGGGGGGGGAAGATCCTTGCGTGGCTTCTCCCGCCACTTCAGTTGACTGGTCGGCATGATTCATGGGCAGATCGACGCAAATCCCCATGTGCTTGGTGACGGATTTTCTCTCTCTAGCCTCTACTGCTTTTTTTTTACAGTCAGTAGCGACGCGACAACAGACTCTGTATGTACGTTTTCCAAAGTATATATGGGAAAATGCAAAAATGCATCAATGATCAAGTACTCTGTACTTCGTACTTCATTCCCCATATAAGAAATACAGTCGCAGTGGGGAGGCGACAAGGCTCAGGGATCGGAAATGCGGCAACACTGGTCGTTGCAGTCTATTTGATCTGTGCAACTTCCTGTCCAGAATTGGGAGGGATCAATCAAATGTTACGAAGCGAAAAAAAAAGGGAGACAGGCGGGCTGCGGCGTGCGCCCATCTCGGCGGGATGCCCTTTTCATTGCTCTCGCAGCGCGGTACCCTCTGCTGCATGGAATTTAACAGTGGCTCGGAGGCAATCCGAGCGGTCATATGCAAACTATCTTGTCTCAACTGAAGGGCGATTGGCTGTAGTGAAGAACGTAAAAAGTGTGGCCTGCCTTCTTCGTCGTCCACTTCTGCACCTCTTCCAGACCGCCAACCTCCCCCGACCGTTGATCACAGCCTCCATACCAAAATGGCATAATACCACATGCCAAGAGAAGAAGTTCAGCAAAAGGGGGCAGGACACCGACACTGGTCAATGCTCAGCAGGGCCTGGGTTATCCCACGCGACGTCTGCTGCAGGTCTTTTTTTTTTCTCCTTGGTCATGCCACATTGTATGCCTTCTACGAAGTACTTCGTAACTAGAGATGGATTGATGGAATAGGAAATCCCCAACCTTGTCGCTGAAATGCCGACGGTGGCATCAGAGATCGGTGTGCCATCAGTCTTGACATGACTTCGAGGTTCCCATGACAAGAAGAACTTTAACGTACTTCGCGCAGGCCCTCACCTGCCCTCACTAGGGACAGGCTAATGCGCTGATAGTCGTTAAGTCTCGTGAGAAATGACCAAACCTACGAAGTAGGTTTGTAGGCCTCGTCATCCGTTTGCCTCCCTTACGAAGTACTTGGTGCTTTCTTTCTCAACCGAATATGAATACAAGCAGAAAGGTAGGACAGGCAGTACTTCGTAGTGTAAACCTCAATAGAAACATGAACGCGAAACGGTTAGAGTGGCAATCATTCACATAGGTCCAAGGGCCCTCTTGGCTAAGAATCTAAGCTTGAAACGAAGAACCAAGTCTTGTCGTAATGCCATACTATCGTCAATCACCTCACCTTGGGTGGGGAGTTGAAAGGAGTGAATCTATCTGTGGGGGAGCACAGCAGCAAACTGCTTAGAGCAAGATTGATGCAACCCGCTCCATCGAGGTTCAATAAACAGGCGTTCCTTTTGACGAAGGAGCAGAGTAGCCTCTGAAAA
Source organism: Scedosporium aurantiacum (assembly GCA_000812075.1). NCBI lineage: Eukaryota > Fungi > Ascomycota > Sordariomycetes > Microascales > Microascaceae > Scedosporium > Scedosporium aurantiacum. The sequence continues at coordinate 40,849 of JUDQ01000025.1, forward strand.
GGGGCTAACATCGTGCTAGGCGTGATGGAGGAACCCAATTTTGGGGGGCAGAAAGGTCCGAAAAGGGAGATTGATTCCCGTCTCGAATGGCCGAGACAAGAGGCAATAATAGCAGGATTCCTTGTCATCAGATACAACATTGAATGCCATTCAACCTTTTGTCCTACGGAAACAGCGTGTACCTGCTACAGTTCCCACTGATATCATCGATGTGCGTTGTACTTAGAACAAGCGAATAACAATATGGCGACAGAAGATGATTCCCCTTCGTTGCCCACGTGTGGTCTCTTCTGATATTTCATCAGATTTGAGCCGCCACGAAATTTCCTAAACCCTTCCTTCCCAGTAATTGATGGAAAACTTCCATAGGATGTGTTCAAACTGAAAACCGAAACAAACGGGTTGAAATCCCCCTCAGAAAGAACACAGTTCGTTAGCAACGGTCGCAACGATCCAGAAGATCTTCTGCCAAACGCTAAATGGCACTACGATGCTAGCACGCTATCAAAGAGGGGAAACACACTGCCTATTGCTTATTACCTTGGAGCGCGAAGTCTGAGGCGATTAAAACAGACACTAAGCCCATCTGAGGCTTAACCCCCCCGAAGAGGAGCATCCTCATGGGAATGCGGAGCCGTCTTCCCCTCAAACTCAAATGGCGACCACTGCCAATCTGGACGCGATGCAACGTCTTCTACGAAGTAGTGTCCTCTGGTAGTGTTGATCATCGTGTCCTGTTGTCCCTCCTCCGTTGGGCCTGGATACCTATCCCGGAGGCATTGCTGCGGGTTGCAGCTGCTGGCTGCATGAACTTTCTCTCCCTCCCGGCCGGATGGAAGCACCGCCGTGAAACCCGCGTCAGTGCCAAATATATTGAGCCTTATTACAGGGCCTATCTTCCGGTTCCTATCTTTAGTAGGTATTAAGAGTTTTGACTTCATTAACACACCACATCAATCCATTCCCATCTTTCTAGATGTGAGAGAATAGCTTGGGATAGGTTTTATATGAGCCATGGAAGCGTAATGGCGAATGTTACCAGCTGACCGCCCTCGAGCAGTCCTGAAGCTGTGGACAATCATGAGGCTACCGGTGTTCTGTTTCCGGAAATGGAAAAAAACAGAACCTGTTGGTTGCAGAATCCAACTGGACACTACGAAGTACTGTTGAGAGCAACAGGAGTGGTGGCAACAGCATCTTGTTGGCAGATGACCTAGCGTTGAATGGCGTCGATGGCGTCCGATGATCCAGCCTCTTGTCGTCTTCTGAAGAGCTTGGACGAATAGAGTTTTGTTTGCATGAGTTTTTTTCTTTCTTTTTTTCTTTTAGTTTCCCCTTTTGTTCGTTCCACCACTCCCCCACCTTTTCTAGTTTGATATCATTTGCGCCAGAGCCGACTCGATCAGCTTAACTTCCCGATATGCGTCGGCAGCCATGGCGTGAAAGCCGACGATCGGAAGTCGACACCACAAACTTGGCCTTATGATCCCGACGCATAGCTGATCTAGTCCATCACGCAGATGCCTGGTATTATGAGTCTTGCAAGGTTTGCGCATGAACTCGTCGCCATTCTTTTTGGTTCTCATGGCAGTCTGCGTTCTTTTCGGAGCAGCGGAATGATATGGAAATGGAATCGCTCATCGTTCTTCGCGCGGCTAGAACTAGCTTGTTCTATTTGGACAATTGACTCGGCACTTCATGACATCTACATGGTCTCTGAGATCAGCGGCGTTACGCAGCAGTGGGCGTGGGTGAGGCCGTGGGGGCAAGGCGAAGGGGGCCCTTTGACCCCGGGTCCGAGTCATGGAATTCCTGCGATCATGGCCACAACTATGACGATGGCTGATTTAAATTGTCTCGGCCTTGTAATGGGGAGGCGAGACATCCGATTTGAGGAGCTGGCTAACATGACGTTATCAGGGCGGGCCTATGCTTCGGTAAGGTCGAGGGCGGACGGAACGAGATTTTCTTGCTCTATTCTCCGAGTCATTGTTCAACCTACGAAGTAGATCCCTTCAAGATCTAAGAGACGGTGATCAAATGTCAAGAGACTTATCGTGCTTCTTTGTGACAGTTCCCGGGTGAGACCTGACGGACCGGGGCCCGGGACGGGAGTGGCCCTACGTCGGAAGAGTCCTCTCCCACTTCCCGACTCTAGCTTTGTCGAGAACTTGACATTGTACTACTTCTTATTTCAAGTCCAGAATCTGAACTCATAGGGAATGCCGATTTGTAACTCCGCATTTGATCAAATGCTAAATATCCCACTTATCTTCACCATTTTATCAAATTCCCTTAGCATTCACCTCATTCACCTCTGCCGCGCCAAGAGTCTTGCTCTCCAAATAGTAAGGTCTTTGTAAGTTTTGATATTTTCGAGACTGGAATTTACTGATCTCTGGATCATGATCAACTGCGGGATATCTAGAGTCCTGAGATATTATGAGCTCCTGCTCTTGTTCGATCAACATGTGATTCGGCGATGTTTTGGTCCGCATCATAAAGCAGCGACTTTTTTTTTTTTTTTTTTTTTTTTTTTTTTTTTTTTTTTTTTTTTTTTTTTTTTTCCTTTCCATAATTTCCAGAGATTTTACGTGAATCTTCTGCCCTGTAGTATATCGTTCCGACGACGTTAATCTGGTCGGTTGAAGACGGTCTCCCGGCGGTGGAGGATTCTTTTGAACTGTGATGGATGGTGGCAGACTTAGCTATGAAATGCAAGCTTGACAACCTCGAAATAAACAAGTTCGTAATTCAATTTAAAGCATCTCAGCATCTCAATGCTGTTCGCTGCTGATCTTTCGATCTCATATCATTGATCCAATGGTCGAGGATGAGGATGGTGGCATTTAGCTTTGAGAGGGACTGAGCCCCTCCAGATTCCAGATCCCAATCCACCATTTCAGCCCCGCAACGCGTCGTGAATCTCCAACTTTCAATCTTCGACTCTGACGACCGACAAACATTTTTCGTAGAAGATTCCTTAGGCATTACAGCGCCATACGTCTATATACGTTTATTACAGGAAATACACCAAATACGTGGATGTCTATCCCACTAAACCCCCCGAAAGGATTGTAACGCGAAGGTCAACAACTGTCGCGACCCTCCCCAACCCTCCACCATGGTAAGCTCCAATGTTCACCTCCCAATTCGCAACCCCGTAGCCCGCAGCCGACAACAACCTGGAGCCACCATCTTTCAACGCTGTAGGTTAACGTCAGACACACTAACCCCGGGCCTTTAGAACAAAGACGCAACCTACACCTACGTCCACATGCACCGCCCGCGTGACGCCGACCTCTTCGAGGACTTCTGCAAAGACAAGCTTCCCAACGACGAAGTCTACGTCAAACCCGAGCACCAGCCTGTCAACCCCGAGGACGAGGATGACGTTGTGCCGGACCAGCACGCCGCTTTCGGCATCCAGAAGGCGACGCAAGGCGTGAAGGAGCCGGCGTGGAGGGATCTTGGGCTGAAAGAGTTGATGGACAGGGGTCCGAAGACTCACGGGCCTGCGGCGAGCTCGGGGAGGACCTTGCCTCGGTGAAATGGATGGTGAGCGGGGAGTTGGAGCGGGCTGGACCCGGGCGATGTTATGACTGGAAGATGCATCTTGTACTGGGTACTAGAGCTACGAAGCGAACGAAAGGGGGCGGCGAGGGAGAGCTACGAAGAGAAAACAAAAAGATAATGTTCACGATATGGCAATAGCAACGTTGTCTCGTCCACCTTGTGCGCAAAAGAAACCCTCATGGCGTTACATAATTTGGTAGTATCAAATATATCCATCAACTCCGCCATTATATCCTCTCCCGAAACGCCGCAAAGGATGAATGCATAAGTTCTTCCTCTTTTCCCATGATTGTGGTTGGTAGAGTGAGAAATCAAGCTCACCACTCTGTGTGTGCAACTTTGCCCGTATCTATTCTCGAGAAAACAGAGTTCCCCCCCTCAGCCCCCCACCGTTTAGCTCTTCCCCAAGTACGCCTCCCTCTCCAACACCTCCGGCGCAAATTTGACCAAAAACACCGTCTTGCCCGGCCACATCTGGCCATCCCTACTATCATTCCCCACCGAATGAGCGCCCACCTTGGCCGGGAACCCGGCGCCGTCGCAAACGCCCTCGACGATGCCGGCGACGAACGCCGCGCAGTTGAGCTGCGACATCTCGCGCGGCACGCTAATGTAGGCGTTCACGAGGGGCTCGTTGTCGATGATCATGTACTCCTCGGGGGTTTCCGGGTTCGCCGACTTTTCGAGGCGGTCGGCTTGGCGGTTGAAGAGGTGCGTCCAGACGGATTGCTTGATGAAGTGCAGGAGGGCGATGATCGTTAGGGGGCGGAGTTGGTTGCGGGGGGGTTCGCGGTAGATGAGGAGGTCGAGGAGTTTGAGGCCGATGGGATGGCCTTGGGCGTTGAGGCTAGATAAGGACGATGCGAAGGTTAGTTACTTCGATCATAGCTAGGGAGGAGGGTTTGATCTGAGAGATTGCAAGGGGGCGACGAGAATGGTAATAATAGGAAAAGAAAAAAAAAGAAAAAAAAAAGAAAAAAAAAAAGAAAAAAAAAAGAAAAAAAAAAAAGAACCAACCGTTGCTCAAGATCCTGAATCCCTCTTACACGTCTTTGTGCATAGCCGACCATTTCGGAAAAGAGGTATGCAAAGCTCGCTTGGCTGAGTTCGCTCGTCTTGGTGCGGTTTAATGGCCGGTGGTAGATGGTCTTGCCGTTGCTGGGATATCGGAGGCCGGACTGGTCTTTGCCAGGGCCCTTGTTGGATTGTAAGCTCGCCATTGTCGCGCTTGTACCGCTGTGATACACGCGACCGAGATGGGGGAGGCAGTGGTGGCGGGCGAAGAGTGAATGGTGTGGAGGTTTGTTGGTGGATGGTGGAGTTTTGTCAGGTTGATGATGAGGCTCTGCATTAATTCTTAATTAGGTGTTGACGTGGGGAAACTATCATCTCAAAGCCAACAGCCTTACATAGTGAAAGCTGCAAACAGCGCTAATAGCTCACGACTGGAGCACAATAAGCGCATCAGCTCACCTGTGCTCCATTCTTAATTCTGCTAACGTTCTGACTCGATGGTTATTATAATGTTGTAATTATTTGATTTATGCTTTATAGACCTATGCTCGGGTGGGTTGCGACGACCGCGTATTTCATCCTGATTCCCTATTCCTGAATGCCATATTCCATATTATGTCTAATTTTTGACCACAATTGCTCCCAAAAATATCCATACAACATCATGCGGCGACCTTGACCTCTGCAGGTAGCGCGTTATCCGCCTTGGCATCCTCAACCTCCTTCTCCTCGATCTTGAGGTTCTCCATCTTTAGCTGCTCGGGAGTAACCTCCGCCTTCTGGTTCCCTTCAGACACCGCCGCAGCATCGGCAGGCGCGGCACTAGCATTAATGCTCGATTCTGCTCCCCCCCAAAGATAAATCTCCGACTCTCCGATAAGCTTCCCGCCGGCAATCCAGCGCTCCTTGCGTTCCTTGCGCTTCTGGTCGCACAGCTTCGTCAAAGCTGGCCAGTACTCCGAGTGGTCGTAGTCAAAATCTAGCTTTCCCTGTGACTGGTACTCGGACCATAGTTGCTCGGCGGGTACGAATTGCGTCATGTCCTCGTTGAACTTTAGCTTTTCTCGTGTCCTGGGATCGATGAAGGGTGTGATGAGCTTGAAGAAACCCCAGACCACCCAAGGCACTAAGTTGAGAACAGGTTGATTAGGTTTCCATGCTACGCTACGCGGAGATGCGTTAGTATTTGAGGGGGGAAAATATGTGACCTACCATTGACGATGAGGGCACGGCCCAGCCTCTCAGGGTAATGCATCTGCAGGATATTGAGGCACTCCCTCGCCATGCCGAGGGACGGGTGTGTGTATTTCCTAGTCTTGCTTTGCTTGAAGTTGATCATCAAAGACAGCATCTCTTGGCCGGCGGGCATGATATCAATGACTCTATCCACCATGTAGACAAGATGCTCTACCTGCCGATGCGACGGCTCGGTGTTTTGCCTTCCCGGGCTGAGGTAGTGGCATGGCCTTCCCTCCATGTCGTAACCCAATAACGTCTGCTTCCCAGTTTCGTTCTCCGGCGAGATATAATCGGCCGTAAGGCCGTCGGCGCCAAACTCCCTCCTCCAGGCCAGGGTATCGTGCAACCTCTTCTCCGATTCCTTTTCATCCCACTTCGTAGCGCGGAGGTATCGAACCAGGCACTCCCGCGTCAGCCACATGCGCTCATCATCTGTGATGGGTCCACCCTCGTTCTTTGCCGTCGCGGACTCGACCTTGATCTCCGTCCAGGCTCTCACCTGGGCGAGGAGCCAATCGTACTTGGATTTCTCGGCAGCCGTGAGCTCCGCTGGGGGAGGAACCTTGGCGGAGGCGACCGGCGAGGCAATGGGGGTCTTGACGGTCGCCATTTTGTCGGGCGGCTTTGCTGCTTTTTCCTTTCGGTCTCGGCGGGGGTGTTTTCGTACTTCCTCACGGTTGTCCGTGTCGGGGCAACTTTGGTCGTCTTCTTTGCTTATAGGGAATAAGGGTGCTCTCGAAAGGTAAAAAGCAGCAAAGTCACCGTTGGCGCCAATTAACCTCAGTTTTGGGGGAATGCAGCTTCCGTGACGCCCGCTCGACTTTGTTGAGGTGGGTGTTATAATCTCACACCGCCTGCCTTCTTCTTATTAGTTCCTTATTGCCGGAAGAGCAGGGATCAGCTTGGCATCTACGGAGTACAAGGGGAAAAGTTTGGATGACTAATATGTCCAGGAGGTTGTTTACCTCGGGCTCCAAATATATCTAGGTATGAATACGGAGCACAATGCAGACATTGGAAATTATTTGGAAAATTCCCTATATTATTTGCGTATTTTGCGTATTAATTACTTGTAGACGAGAATAACAATTGAGCCACATTGGCTGTTCGATTATGTGTGGCTTGCAAACAGCCCCTTGCTGTGCTGTGGAAACATAGTTCTCTCGGTGTGAATCCACGTGACCTCGGTGTATTGTCTTGCGAGGACTGGTACGTACCTTATCGATTGGAACAGCCAGAAATTTTTCGTCGCTTTTTTTCAATTTATCGATCTCGAAAATTAACCTCCCGCATCACCAACCGATCCGCGATCCCGATCACAGCTCCCAGCAAGACCAATCGCTAGAGTTAACAGACCCTTCACGAAAACAATTCACCATGCATCTTATGTACACCCTAGACGACAATGGAAACCGCCTGTACACCCTGAAGAAGGTTGCGCATGGACAGGTCACCAAGTCTGCGCACCCTGCGCGATTCTCCCCCGACGACAAGTGGTCCAGGCAGAGGGTCACCCTCAAGAGGCGGTTTGGCTTGCTTCTTTCTCAGCAGAGTAAGAATCTTCCTTCATTTTTCTGTGGTGTTGTGTGCCCGCGGAGTTTGGCGAGGTCAAGCGATGCTAACGAATCCTTTACTCTTTTCTAGAGGACAAGGAGAAGAGTGAGCTCTGAAGCAGCGGAGAGTGTGATTTCGGGAGACGGACTTCGACGAAAGGAGGTCCCATGTAATATATAGACTGATCTATATATATTTGGGTCTTCGACACGCGTGGTGGCCGAGTCACGGCGAGGGCACGGGCAAAGAACGGTGTTGGAGGCAGCCTTCTGGTTGTATCATGCCGTTCGCGGGATTCAATAGTTATACCCCAATTCCCCGTGGGTTTACTGTTTAGGCGTTACATAAGGCGTTGGCAGAGGGTCCTGTCTGGTCAAGCACATCGAGAAGCATTGAGAAAATGGTCATTTGCATATTCCCTATCAAAAGAAAGTATCTATGAGTGAGCCCAGATGTGTTTTGTTTTTTTTCCCCTTCCAGTACCTCAACGCCCCTCCATGCCAAGTCATTCACTGTTGTTGCGAGTATGTGAAGTGAAACATAAGAACATAGCTTTTACCACTTCTTCCTGGAGTTAACACTCCTCCCGGCACCGACTCGGATTTTATCACCACCACCCCTCCTTTCGCCGGTGAGGATGCCGGGGAGATAGTCCTCGTCCATCAGATCCCTTTGCCGAGTCCTCTGCCTGGTCTCCTTGGCTCGAACGTATTCCTTCTGGTCCTCCGCGAGGACGAGGTTCTGACCCCAGCCGTTCCTGCCACCGCCTTGCACCTTGGCAGTCTTGCCGCTAGGTGTGCCATGGACGGGCTTTGGTATGCTGTAGACGTTGCCACGCTTATTGTACTGGAAATTCTTCCTCAGATGCACTTGGAAAACGCCGTTCTCATCAGTAGAGCAGCTGGTTCTAATAAGATTGGGCTGGCCACAACGGGGACAAAACTGCTTGGTCATATCCTTGGTGATGGCAAAGCAGCCGTGGCAGCGAAGGACGTATGTCCTGAGACTAGTAATGCGGAACATGCCAGAAGAGAGCAGGTTTAGGTTTACCCTGAGCGCTACGTTCTGCATAGCATAATCTGTGGTGAGGATAGCAGCTTGCAGGAACTGTGGTGTGGGGTTGGAGGAGAGAGAGGAGGACTGGTCTCTAGCGACGTGCTTTTTCAAGTTAGATGGTGTAATCCAGCCATCGCTATCATCACTGTCGTCACCTTCGTCGTCCTCGGCTCCATCTCGTGGCTCCTCCTCCGCGGCGACTAACGAAATGGCGTTGACGGTTACTGAGGTTGCGGGGTCTCCTGCTGCCGCGGGAGGTTTAGTATCATCCGCAACCTCTTCCAAGGTAACTTTCTCCACCAACTCCTCAACAGAGGGTTCTGGGGTGGCCTGTTCGCTCTGCACGGGTTGACTTTCTGAAAGTTCGCCCGTGAGAGCTGGCTCGGTCGCCTGCTCCGCCGAGACCTGTGCAGCTTCTGCGTCCGATGGGTTACCGGGGGTAGGGGTGCCGCCCTCGGCAGATGGCTCGTTGTTCTCGGCAGCGCTCGGTGCCTGTCCGTTTAAGTGCTTCTGCGCAGGGGTATTCCGAAGGCGCCAGTCTCCGCCATTCTTCTCGCACTCAAGTTCGTAGGTCAGGGCCAGGAGATGAATATCCGGAGCGCTTAGAACCTCGAGGTCACCCGTCTTCCGCGCAAATGTGGTTATGAATTTTACGCTTTCCGATTTGGGCGACCTGACTTTCAAGAATGGGCGTAGAGTCGTGTCGACACGTCGGCGGGTCTCTGCGTCCCGAATTTCCGCTAGAACGGCGGGGATGGTGTATAGTTCATTCGCTTGGGCGAGGAGAGTGCTCACGGTGGGCTCGTTCTTGATTAGTGCGCCGGTATCTAGGACGAGGCAGTTGACTGTCTTTCCATCGTTTGATGAGGGTGTCGTTGCTTGGGTGGAAGCTGGGGGTGCCAATTCAGACTCGGATGCGGACGGCGCCTGACTGGCGTCAGGTCCAGAGGAGGACATTTCTTCTTATTGCAATCGCGAATACGATGAGGTCGGAGGAGAACAAGGGGTGGATAGAGAGGCTCTGGCGAGATCGATGGTTATTCTTTGGTTGGGAGTGTATTAAGTCGTACCAATTAGACGAACGGCGGAGTAGAACGCAGTGTTATTAAAGAGTAGGAATGACGGAGAAAGATCGAACACTTGGGTAAGGGAGTGCGTATTTGAAGATGGGTGACGGTCTTTCGAGCCCAAGAAATGTATACTCTATTGATGGTGGGGTATCCAAACATCCAAGGCCTGCACGAAAAAAATATCGTGAAAATAGTGGGGTTGACTGATCCTGGCCATGGTGGAATTGATCAAGGCACGATTAGATAACAAGGCAAAAATTGCCCTGGCAGGCAGTGGCAGAAGGTGGTGGGCACTTGTGAGCACGTGGGGCAGCTCGGCTCCGGTTCTCCGATTCTTGGTCTATTTTTGGAAGCAGCGAATCAGTGATCACCCAAATTGACTGCACACATCAACCACCGACCTCTGGTCTAGTCTTACAAGCGGAGCAACAAGCCGGCGCTTGAGCTTGAAGGAAAACACCGTCCAGGCAGCTCCAGCCGGCTATTCATAGAATCCAATATTGTCTTCGCAGTGGATTCTCTGAGAACGTAACCCGCTTTTACCGAGCCTGCTTCCTCGGAGTAGGCCGGCTCAACAATGGTCCGCTCATAGAACTCTCGCTTAAGGGATTGATTCGTGGTATCGATCCCTGTGTGGCTTCTTGGTGAGATGGGTTTCTCAACATATTGGTGTAAACTTGTCCGTTGCCTCCCCCTTCTTCCTTGGACCCGCCTTGGTACATGAAACCTCTAACTTTATCATAGATAAAAGAAGGGAACAGCCGCTCTTATGACGATCGCCAGCGGCATGTAACCTTTCATCTGGGTGCAACCTCTTGGCATACCTCATCAGACAGGTCATGTCTTGATGACCCCAAGGAGCTTTGGGTTTCGTATGCGTGTACAGACACGTCTATGTATATGTATGAGCCACAGAGCATGATTCGCTGAGCCCTACGAGTCATTGGTAAGAGTGGCTTCAAATTGGAAGAGAAAACTCCCAGGGCAATGCCCGTATTACCTCAACCACTGCCTTTTTGAGAGCTCGGCGATGGTGTTGGAATCAGTGATGGGTCTATAAGATCGCCGTTCATGATGGAGAGACCCCATGGCACTCTCAGTTAGGGGCCAAGCACGACTTTCTGGATCATTTTCAGCGTTCGCCAGGTAGCTGGAATTTCCTTGGCAGTTGCAGACCCTTTGATTCTGCCTTCCGTGGTTTCCTTCAAAAGAGAGACTTCGGCTACAAGGCTATCTTGTTATCAAGCGTCACCCCTTTCCACCGTCTGGTATCTTGTGCCGACGCCGGCTTGGCCGAGTTCAAACGAGAGACGCTCGAGTGGGCTTCACACTTGATTTTTTTTTCCCCTAATAGACAGTCAAGCGGCTGTAGACAGCTTCTTGGATTTTCAATGGGCAGAGCTCAATATGCATCTTCACTCTTAGTGGTTCATCTTTCGTCATCTCTCACTTTACTTTTTCCCCTTGCCTCATCCGCGCATTCCTTTTTTCTTGCCCCTAAAATTGTCACACCACACCTAATAAGAAGGGTACTGGCAAGTTTGAAATGCACTTGCCGGTGCAAAGGATACTATCCATGTCATTTCTCCTGTGACTGACACTAGTCTAGTTCTTGCGTCTCGTATGTTCTTGAAACTTCTGATTTGGTGGCCCTGATTCCCTCGGGGCCAGAATAATGATAAAGAGCATCTTCATTCCTACCACTTACATTGGTATTTGATTCCACCATAGAATCAAGCTCATCAAAGACTTTGGGAATATGACTCGAGGCTGAGACATTTTACGCGACGTTAGAGAGCCGCGCTGTTGCAAATCCCTGCGCCACCCCCACATAGGGGACGGTTAAACGCTTAGATCCTCGGAGTATTTTTGGCTCGGGTTCGGGACGGAGGATATGTCTTTGCTTGTTTTATGCTTCTCGACGATCCTAACTCAACGTTATATCCCATGCCTTATCCACACTGCCGATCTGTCTCGCGTTGTATCTCTACACCTCTTTATCCTTTCCGTATTCCCATCATCTATAGCCATGCCTACTGAGAATCGGCCTCTGACGTCCTAACTCCCTATTTTTTTCATGGTGTAGATTGGTTTTTGGCTATGCGTCTGAGCTAGCCTCTCTGCCTCATCCTCGCCCCTAAGCTTTGACAAGAACTGACGAGTGTACTGTACCTATTTCCAGAATGACGCATGCCGGACCTGCTTGATCTTATCTACCAGCGTCATATAGCTAGGACGTGAGCGATATCCGTGCTCTGTCTGAGACGCAATGGTAGCTTGGTTTATATCTTCGCAAATGATCTGCTATCCACTGCCAGATGGGGGAAGACTTTATCTTCTGGTTTACCCGTGTTTCCGTATTGTTGTTTCTTGGCGTTTTTGCCTTCTGTGGTCGTTCTCCCTTCTCCTGAGCAGACACCCTTGCTGTTTAATTGCTTCTAGGGATGGCCGCCAAAGCCTCCATGGAGTAATCATGGAACATGCCTTAGGAGGGGATATGACCCCGTACCTCCGTGACAGCGAACCACTTCCTACCAGAGAACCATTCGGATATGGGACTCTTATCCATCAAACCCCACATCCCACATCTATCTCTCATAAAATCCTCAATCATCATACAAACTATACATGATTCACGAGCGCTTTCCGTTACCCTGTCTAACAGAGAGCAGCCATGTGGTAGCGGAGCTTGTTGCCTCTCCGCTTCTTCTCAGAGGATCAGAAGGAGCTTGCTGTTGGAGAGCCCTTTTCCGCTCGATCCGCCAGCCATCTTTAGGCCAAGTTGACGTGGTTCAGATTCGCACGCTCCGGCTAGACCCGACATTGCCACTACCCTATGTCGCCGACGATTCTGACACTACAGACACACCTCATGGATGTACTGGGCTGCCACTGCATGCTAGTCTCCCCACGTGTTGGGAGTTACTCCGGGCTCCTGTTATGGCCCCTGGCGATGGGGCACTCTGGCATACGGCGAAGTAAGAGGTGGGTGTAACGAAACGCGTTCCCACTTCGAGGGTAGTGGTCTGTACCTCGGGCGTTGCGCAAATTCTCTGCTCACTCTGTATGTCTTCTATTCACCGCAGTTTGGATACGTGTGCGGACCGTCCATCTTTTACCCTTTTTGGCCTTGCGGCTCAGTCCTAATCATACGCACGAGCTTGTTTTCCCACTACTTCTCAACTCCCTCTCACTCCTGGGGATCGTCAGAAACCGTACGCGTCCTTTTTTTTCTTACCTCGATCGTCATCCGCCTTCCCTAAGCAGATGGAAATGACTCGACCACCCAATATTCGCGCCGTTTTATGCCTCGCAGATCACAGGCCTCCTATTATTTTATATCATATTCGTTTACTATGGATCTCTAGGTTTGTCTTGATTCGTCACACGTTTCTATATTCCGCAGGTATTGTTCGTATTTCGGGGCCTCACTTGATATCCCTAACTGGAACATCTCGTTTCGTCTTGTGGCAAAATTCCACTTTTTCGTTAAGTGACGTTGTCGTCTCAGCGGCACGACCCTCATATCTTCCGCCTCCAGGGAGTTTATTCCGTTTCTCAGGTCAAAGAGAGGACCCATGCCCAAGATTTACTCTCTCCTGAATATTTACCCCTTAGAGGCGTTCGGTTTTCCTAGTTAACTAGTGTTATGTGTTGCGGTCCCGTCCGTAGCGGATAGCTGAGCATGCCACGCCAGCGCTGCAGGTATCCCTCGCTGTGGCGTCCTATCCTGAGATGGACGAAAATTGACGGACATGGGTTGAAACTTTGATATATTGCTGCAATATGGGCCTCCTTTGCTGTCAGAATACTCTAGATTCCATCATACTGCTCTCGATTCTATCATGTTACTCGCAGCACCTTCTCGCCCTGATTTCGTTTCAGTACAGCGGACGCGTTGCTCAGGGCTCTATCTCACTACGTTGACCGCTCTCCTTTTTTTGTCTGACTACTACCGGTGTTAATGGCTTGGCTGTCAATCCATGGTTTTCGTAGAATGAGACAAGATGTGGCCCAACTCAGAGCCCGCTCTGGTGCCGACGCCGTATACGGAACAGGTCCAAGACCGCAAGTTGGGTCTTCAATTTGACAGACTGTACATCGGCGTTTGATACATCATGAAGCCCTGGGAGGCTTCTCTAGTGTAACTCCCCGATTTACATATAGCCCCTTGTTCATCCTCTTGGAGCCGGTCATTTTCCCCCATCTCGGCCAGCGCAGCATCAGTTTCATTCCTTACAGAGTCCTGCGTCCAGGACCTGCCACTCTTTTGACCTCGTCTGCAGTTAGCAGAAACTCCGCTGTGCTTCTTTCCTTCCTCCTTCCAGATAATCTTGTCTTCTTGTTCAATATGGTGTCTATCCCCCACCCTGAGCTCGCTGCCGCGATAGCAGAGCTCCCAGATTCGGCAGACAGCGATACCACGTCAACCTCCCAGTTTAAAGCTATTCTAGACATCGTTGATGGAGACCCGTCTGACTTGTTGACATCTCTTTCAGCCATAGCGGGGAACTCTGAGAAGGGGTTAACTCTGCTGTCTCTATTACTGAGTGAGGCTCGTGGCAAGCTGCCCGTACTTGGCCTCTTGCGATGCTATGGCCAAATACGCAAGAGCATGCCGGAGCCTGTCAAAGCAGGCCAAGTCCCCAAGGTGACGCGAAAGATGGAAGAGGTTGTCAAAGCGATCCATGACAGCTACGAATGCCTGTCAGACCTCATCGAAGAGTCAAACAGACCAGTTCTTCTCTCGCCAGAAGGCTCCCCGGCTGTAACTCATACAGCGCTGAAGAAATCCATACGAGACTTTCGACTTCCCCTGCGGAAAGATAGTGATAAAAATCCTGTTGTCGCTATTGCCATCCCTAACGGTTCCCTACTCGCGGCCACCTGTGTCTCCGTGGCTGCCCACTTTGCTGCAGCACCCATCAACCCGTCCGTCGGTGCCAACCAGTTCCGTGCCGACGTGGAGCAGGTCGAGGCCAGCTGCATCCTCACCACACCCGAGGTGGCAGAAAGGCTCGGCCTTGGGGACAGTTGGGTATCTGAGCGGAACATAGAGATATTCTATGTCGACTTTACTGCTTCACAAACACTTGGCATCACGAAGCAAGATGGCACCTCTTTATCAACTGAGAACTTACATTTCCAACCAAACAAGAACTCGGATATCTGTTTGATGCTCTTTACCAGCGGCACTTCTGGAACTAAGAAGATCGTACCACTTACGATGCATCTTGTTATCTTTGGCGCGCTGTTGGTCATTGATAGCTGGGGTCTGTCTTCTTCTGATATTTGCCTGAACATGATGCCCCTGTTCCACATGTAAGTGCGCCTTCATTACCGAAAATCTATCTGTCTTCAATCTCGGGACTAACAGGGAGGATAGTGGTGGTCTTTTACGAAATATATTTGCTCCGGTATTATCAGGAGGCGCAACAATCTGCTGCCCAGCCTTTGATCCCGGCCTCTTCTGGTCCATGGTTGAGAAGGTATCTCCTACGTGGTACTACGCGTCACCAACCATGCACTCTGTTATCCTCTCGTCTGCGCCCGACAACCACGATAGCCGATTCCGGCTCATTTGCAATGCAGCGGGTGGTCTGCTTCCCTCATTGGCACTCCGGTTACGAGACGTGTTCAAGTGCACTGTCCTTCCAAGCTATGGCATGACAGAGTAAGTTTTGTTGTTCCGGATGTTATTATGGCAGGAAGACACTAACCCCAACCCCAAATCAGGTGTATGCCCATCTCGACGCCTCCGCTCGTCTATCAACTAGACCGGACGGGAACCTCCGGAATAGCTACAGGTCCCGATCTTACCATACTTGATGGCAATGACAGGCCGCTTCCTTCACGTTCTGTTGGTAGGATATGCGTACGGGGAGAGCCGGTCTTTTACGGGTACCTTCGAGATGATAATGTTCTGGACAAGAGCGCTTTCACCAAAGATGGATGGTTCGACACTGGGGACATGGGATACATGGATTCCGACGGATACCTCTACATCACAGGACGCAATAAAGAGGTTATCAATCGTGGAGGAGAAATTATCTCGCCTTTCGAAGTCGAAAATGCCATTGTTGGTGCTGCCAAAGAGTCCGACTCACCAATTTATGGACGGGTAACAGAGGCTCTCGCCTTCTCAGTCCAGCATGACATTCTTCAAGAGGTGGTCGGGATTGTGTTGGTCACCCCACCTGGAAAGCCGAGGGCCGATCTCAAGATTCTGCAAGAAGCCCTCAAGTCCGCCCTGCAGCAAGCAAAGTGGCCGTCAGTCGTGGTATACATGAACGGCCTCCCGAAGCGGAATAACAAAGTGCTGAGAATCAGATTGGCCGAGCGCTTGTCCCTCCCGACATTCACCGATGATACGCTCTACCATGACAGGCACTGGGAAGCAGTCTGCCCTGCAGATGAAACTGGTTTGTCTGTGAAGATCGAGGCCAACAAATGTCCTGTGGAAGAAATTTCCGTCACATTGGCCCTAAAAGACAGTCTTCCGGGGCGTACACACCTTGATGTGTATGTACGACCTAACTCCCAGCAAGGGTGGCTTGAGGCTGTAGTGGCGCCAAAGGAAACCGCCATTACCGAAGAAGACCTATCTACTCTACGCTCCGAGGTAGAGGAAAGTTGGATCGATAAGGTGGCCGAGAAGATCGACAACTACTTGGTACCTCAGCGTATCCATTGGCTATCCAGACCCCTTCCTCGAGTCGCAGGGGACTCTGCACTTGTTGACGTCTCTGCACTAGAAATGATTCTTCATGAGATGCGGCAGAAGGATGCCAACAAGCTGCTCCACACCATTGAGGGCAGAGTCATCGCCAAGTTCGCCGAAGTCATCCAATGTGACGCGTCTCTCATAAAATCAGATCTCGACTTCTTCTCGCTTGGTGGCGATTCTCTCAAAGCTGGCAAACTTATGACGGGCCTTAGATCTGAATTCAATATCACTGTGCCGATCAGTCTGATATTCAGCGATGGTACTCCTCGAGTTATTGCAAAATATATCGACGAATGCTGCTCTAGGACTCCGAGCATAACCTCTGGCAAGGGAAAGAGCTTGCCTGGCTGTGAGAAAACATATAGTTCCACTCGATGGTGGCTTATGCTCCTTCAACTCCTACCTATGGTGGTGATCTATCCCTTTCGCCGAGCATTGCAATGGACTCTCTTCATGGTGGCTCTAAGCTATACGCAGCCGTGGCGAACCAACAATTGGATGATGGGACGCTTGTTCAACTTGACTGTGTCTGTTCTCTTTGCACAGGTTGTTCTCAGATTGGTCATCCCCTGGCTCGGCATTCTCTCCAAGTGGATTCTCATCGGTCGGTACAAGGAGGGTTTGTATCCCATGTGGGGTCAGTATCATACCCGGTGGTGGTTGGTACAGAAGATTGTGGACATCTGCGGTCCCGGATGCTTCTCGTGGTCTGGTTACACTCGAATACTTTACTACCGCTTGTTGGGGGCCAAGATTGGCAAGAACGTAACCTTGTCGAAGGTGAGGATGGGAGAGTGGGACCTTGTCAAGATTGGGGACAACGCAGTTCTAGAAGGCTGTGTATGCCGTCCATTCGGTGCCGAAAGAAATACCTCGATGTATCTTGGACGGATCGTCGTTGGGAGTAATGCTACAGTTGGTGTCGCCTCCATCGTCGCGCCTGGTACCGAGATCCCGGACAATACCTGCGTTGGACCCAATTCGTCCAGTTGGGAGCTTGAAGATGCCTCTGAGGAGAACCGCAACCTCCTTTCTGCCAAGCGACCTAAGGCACACTGGGCTTTGGTTTTGTTCTTCACGGCCCCTCTCCAGATACTATCTTGGCTCGTTACTCTCCTTCCCTGGATTGCTGGCCTACTTGGCCTAGTTATCACATCGCCCGCCGACTCCGAGAATGCGCTCTACGAGATTATTGTCTGGTTTTCAGAGGCCGAGAGAGTTGGCTTTCATTACCTCGCCTTGGTCCTTCGTGCCGCCCTTAGCCCGTTTGTTGCCTTCGGCTTTGCTGTTTCGATCAAGTGGGTGTTAGATAAACTGCTCGGCGAGCTTCGACCTGGCCCGGCCAAGGGTCGCGGCCAAATTGCGGTCTGGCGGACCGAACTGATGAGGACTTTGATGCCCCCGGCCAGTCTCCACGATATGACCGAAATGATTGGTCAACACTACGAGGGTACTTCAATTGCTGTACGACTCCTTGGCGGCAAGGTTGGACAGAGAGTTTATTGGCCTGGAACTGGGCCCGCCGTGGGCGATTACCATCTAATCAACGTTGGCGACGATGTTGTCTTTGGTTCTCGAAGCCACATGGTCACATCCGATGGCACCGGCTCAGAGCCCATCGTCATCGGTAACAACGCCATGATTGCGGATCGTGTGTGCCTGCTACCTGGCGTCAGGATCGGCGATTCCACTACTATGGGCTCCGGATCCCTGACTCGGCGCAACCAGACATACTCGCCGGGTGGCACGTATGTTGGCTCCAAAGGAGGAGATGCTGTCTGTCTTACTCTCACGCGTCCCAACTCGGTAGCGGATTTCCTCAAGTCTAGTGAGAAGTCGGCAAGCGGACACAGCTCTACGGGTACGAGCATTCGCGAGGTCAAGGATTCGGAAGAAGCTGAGACGTCGCCTTTTGGCCGTGCGTTCTACTTCAAGAAAGCACCCTACCGTGTCTGGAGTCCTTTTACCATCTTTTGCTACTCGATTTTCCTTACGGTCATTACCAGATTCTACTGGAATGTGCCGAGCATCACTTCGATCCAGCTCACAAATTTACTGTTCAGAGAAGCACCCGATGTGGTTGGTATGGAGTCACAATTTCACTGGACCGACCCTTTCATCCTCCTTGGATGGACGACCGCTTTTGTTGCCGCTCTCACCACAATCCAAGCTATCATCGCCCTTCTTTTGGTCATTGCGAGCAAGTGGATCCTCTTGGGCCGTCGACAGCCGGGCAACTACGATTGGGACAAGAGTTCCTACTGTCAGCGCTGGCAGCTCTTTCTCGCCATTGAACGGCTTCGAAGGACCTGCTTCCGCGGCTCGGGTATCCTGGGTATGCTGACGGGCACTCACTGGATCGTTATGTACTACCGTGCGCTGGGGGCCAAGATTGGCAAGGACTGCGCGCTCTTCGCCAACGGCAGCCCCAGCTTGTACCTTACAGAGCCGGACCTCCTGACTCTTGGCGATCGTGTGGCGGTTGACGACGCTAGTCTCGTCGGACACATCAACACGCGCGGCAAGTTTGATCTCAATGAGCTGTCCGTCGGAAATCGCTGTGTGCTGCGCACTGGAAGCCGGCTGCTTTCCGGGGCTCATATGCTCGATGACTCCTGCCTCATGGAACATACCCTTGTTATGGGGGGAGATGTTGTTGGTGAGGGCGAGACCCTTCAGGGATGGCCGGCTGGCGTGTTCAATGGGAGGCGAGTCAAGAACTTTTAAATCCGGCCATGTCGGAGCGAACCTTGCCTATTACCCCTTGCTTACCCTGGCCTGCTCTAGGCGTCGGTGGCCTCTTCTTATCTGAGAGCCCATTCTCTCCCATCCTACGGGTTATTGCTTTTGCTCTTCTTTGGGCGCTTGCTTGGGGAATCGTGATGGAACTTCGCTCTCGATCTGACTTCCCTTTTTTTCCGAGCAGAGAACTTGTATCAGAGAAAGGGTCGTGCCAAATTAGGTAGGAATGCCATGCCGGCCTTTTGCCAAATCTGCCGAGCTATGGAGACCTAGAGGGGAGAGGCGATTGGGACAAGCGGGAAACTCTGACTTCCAAGATCTTGCCTTTGTCTAATGTAATGCCTGTATCATCACCACAACCTTCTCACACTTCGTCTCAACCATTTTATTTTCCATTTTTTCCCTCATTTATTTGTTGGGTTGAGTTTTTGTGTATATTGTCTACCCGGTACCTCACATCTTATAATATCAAGAACTTATAATTAGACTTGCAAGGGTTCGGATTAGATTACCTTTTCCCGTGTTGTTTCTCTCTCTCTTTTTCCTTTCTGCTGGGTAATAGAACCCTTTCTGATGGTCCCGTACATGGGGAATTTTACAAGCTGGAATTGTATCGTCTCTTCTGTCCTTTTCTGCTGGGTGCTTTCTGCTTTTTAATCCCGTAAGTCTGAGTAATGAGCTCTGTTCTGCATCCACCCAGACTTGCGTGCCGAAAACCACAGGCTGAGATATAAACCCAACAACGCATCTGCGAGCAAGGACCCTTTTATGGCACGCTTCCCCTGCAGGTACTTCCCCAAAATGGAGGGCTGACGCATCTGGACCGAGATGCCTGATGGTGTGCACTCGTCGGTCTTGGCTACAACGCGGAGGGTAGTGTCAGGAACCGGTTCGGGTTCGTGTCCGTGTCTACGCTGCCCGCTCCCCGCGGCTCCTCCACCATGGCGGTCCTCCCGCTCGGTTAGAAACATGGCCAAGGTTACATCGGAAGCAGCTGAAAGGAGATCTTAGTTCATGAGACCGAGACGCAAAGGAGAGAATGGCCGAGGAACTGGAGTGAAAACGGATGGACGGCCTGTAGGGAACATGAACACATCAACTACTCAATTGTGTAAATATATGTTCATGATCGGGAGCATACTTTGAATAACCAGGAACGGAGCAAAAGAAGATCACATCAATCTATTCACAAAATAGCAAAGGTGCTAAGAAGATTCAGGACGGGATTGTTTATCCGGCGCACTCATCCAGATGAAGGGATCCGAACTATGGCAGCCTGGGCTTCTGCTTCTCCGTCCAGGCTTAAAATCATTGGTCGTTCATGAGTCCCGGTTCCTGACTTTTCGTGCCTCGAACTATTCTTGCTAAAAGAGGAGTCGTACGGGCAGCTGCAGGTACTCAGGTTTCGGATCTTCTTTATAGTTTGCAATTTAGCTTTGCATTCGAGTTTACACGAGCTGAACGACCCCCGCTCCTGACACCTTACGCAGCCCAATATACCAGTTCTCGCTCTCGTTAAGCATTCACAGACGAAGTAGTTTTCTTATCAGGGTGGGAGAGAAAACGGGATTCAATATCGATATTCGACTGATGAAGAATATCGCGGGCCTTGGTAAGGTGCCCTGAACGTCTTGTTCCGCGATGGGAGAGTCCAGAACCATCTCCGTGTTAGATGGGTGGAATATCCAGCACACCCTCTGTTTTCGCTATTTTAGTCTGGATTGGACCGGGAGCGTCGTGTACGTGTATCCCTTGCATACAGAACATTGGATCCGGCTCTATCCTCTCGGCGGGAAGCGCTGGCCGCCTCTGCCTCGGCGATCGAGTTGATCATCCGGCATGTAAGTCCTTGCTACTCACGTTGCTAATATGGGTTAGAAGCTGATGCATATACACTGATGCTTGATATGTTTTTGCGTTTTCGGGCTTTTCTAAATATAGATTCAGGCCTCGTGTTTGCTTCCATAGTGAAAAGGAGTTGACTTCGCCCCGAGAATAAAAATATTAGAAATTTAATTCGTATAATGGAACTGTCTCGTCTAGACTCAATGTAAGCTGTGCATCTAGTGAGTCTAACAAACTATTAGTTTACCTTGCTCTCCTAAACTCTCAGCTTCTCCATGTGGAGCGCGAAAGCAGGTTGGTTTCTTAGTTACCAAGCGTACGGATTTCCATAAATGAAGAAGAAATAAGAATCTCCAATAACGGGTTATCGGGTCGAGCTCCACCAGCCCTCGTTATACTCAAAAGACACAAAGCTGACAACCTCACCCATCTTTACCGTGCCGTGCATACTTCAAGCACAAGGAAGAAAGCAAGTAAAGAGGGGAACGAAAGCGGGATAAGACGAATTCCGGCACCGAGGATCCTGTCACTTGGGTAAAAATCCCGGAAAGCAACCGGCTTAAATAGGGATTGTGCTAGTCTAGATTAACATGCGAGCATCGTTTCTCCTCTTGGCTGACTAGACCTAGTAGTAGTCGATGGCTGTGTCCTACTCCAATGGATTGAAGAGATGGGCTGATGATATGGCGGGTAACTGGCTTGGAAGCGGGAAGGGAGATACTGAAGCTATGTCCATCTGAACCTGGACGCGAGAAAGGAGCGGAAGGAAATGGGAGTGGCATGGCGGGAGGAGATGCCGTTCCTCGAAATAGAAGCAAGGGAGATATTAGTGAAGCCATTGAGAGAGTGAACTGGACGGGCATACAAAAGGTGAAGGAATCCCAGTTTCTGTTCTGGTAGGATGGGAGTTGATTCGATTTACATTTCCTCTGCACCATTTTCATCCGCCCAGGACTTTCTTTTGATAGACCCTAGATAGGTATCCCATCGACTTGTGCCTAGAAAATTCCTGGTGATAAACGCGAGAAAGATGATGCAGGCCTCAATACTTGCCCTCCTTGTCCTCGCCATACGTGTGAGAGCGCAGACAGGGACACCTACAATACCGGCCGAAGATGCCCTACAGACCCATTACGGACAATGTAAGTTTCCATTGGCAAACTTCCAATTTGATGGTGCAATTTTCTTAACTGGCGATATCTCCTAGGTGGTGGTGATGGTTGGGATGGTCCTAGTGAATGTGAACCAGACCTCTACTGCTACGTAGACGAGTAAGATTGTCCTGGGTTCCACTTCATAATTCTGTTGCTGAAAATTTGGCTAACGGACCCCATTCACCAGTGAGTGGTACTCCCAATGCCTCAAAGTAGGCGAGGTAATCAACAAGAATACCGATCCTGAGGAGGCGGTGGATGCTGCTCCTCCTGCCGGCCTGCCCGATCCTCCTGCTAGCTTCCCCGATCCTCCCTCTGGATTCTCCGATCCCCCCTTCCAGGGAGTCCCTGACAGTCCAATTGACAACTCCCCAGAATTTCCTGGGAATGACGTTCCACAGCCTCCCAACAACCAGTTCCCTCCAGGAAACAACCAGCCTAACCAGCCTAACCAGCCTGACCAACCCCCACTGGATGATATCCCCGATGGCCGGATCATCGACTCGCCTCCCATCGTCGGCGGCGGCAACCCGAATCTTCCTTCGCCTGGTGATGGTAGAGTCACTACGACGCAATTCGGCGTGGGTGCGCCAACGGCTATTGTCGTGACGAGCTTTGTCACTGTCACGGCCCCTGGTGGAGGTGGCTCTGCACCGCCTACCGGAGTCCCTGATGACCCTTTTGGGAAATAGGAAAGAGGGCATTGCTAAGGGGGGGTTGAGGTGCTAAGATGGGAGGTATTAAAAGGCATGCTTGGTGACGATGGAGAGAATCATGTTGGTATACAGGGTGTGATCTTGTTCGAAAAGTAGTTCTTCGATCGTATAAAGCTTTTTAATTGTGAGATTTATTTTGTATGCCCGTTTCGCCACCTACTACCAGTAAGGGGTTAAGAGAGTTGACCATAAACTGGAAAATTATGATCAAGTTGGCCTAGTCCTCGTGTCCAAGAGGGAATGAGTCGAGATGAGGAGAGGGAACTGTGTTCCCGTTCCGACGGAGAGTCATACATTCTGAGATTTACTTGCTTTATACACTGGGGAGTAGATAACATGCTGACTTGTTTCGAGAGAGATCCATTGCGGATAAGATATATAAGATATACGAGGAAATGCCTCGAGCCATTCTATTGAGGCTAGAACCAACCTACATAACGCCCCGTTTGCCGCGGTCCATGTATCAGATTTCCTCGAAATCAAACAAGTACCCCAAAACGCCAGTCCCTTTCCTTTCTTGTCCCAGATAAAATAAGACGTCGGGAGAGCCCGACATCTCCAACCATACCAAGTATAAGATTGACTTTCCCTGCCGTCTTTCATATTGTTCCCACCCACTCATACTCCATTCAAGTTTCGTCTCTAAATCCACACCTCATCGTTCGCCCTCGCGGCCTCCAAATACTCGTAAATCTCGCCGTAGTCCTTACATACATGCTGAGCCCCCCAGCCGTCACTGCCGCCGCGCTCTCCCTCCGGGAACGTCGTCTCTTGGCCCTCGAGGGCAACGTCGCCGCAACACATGATACTTTGGCGAAGATACTCGAAACAATGCTGGACGTGCCACTCGTTGTGTTTCACACGCCAATTGAGCGCAAGGCGAGAGTACGAGTCGATGACGGAATGCTGCTCATACACGTGTTAGTTGAGGCCTCGTCGTGGCCGTGATGGGCTGGGATTACGACATGGTAAACGTACGAGACAGTGAAGCTGATGGGTCATGGATGTCGTAAAGACTGTCTTGTTTACGAAGTCGTCAAGCGGGACGGGGAGGTTATCGTATTCTTCTGGATTCTGCATCTCCAAGAAACCGAGGCCCTCTTTGACATTTGGTGTTAGTCTCGATTCGAGGTCTAGCAAATCCACATTCCAAATTTCATCGAAAACGAAGAGACATACTCGGCACGAGATCTAACCATTTCCGGTGCGTTTTCGCTCTGAAGAACCTCGCGGTATGTGTGGGTATATACTCGTCGTTGAATTCAAAGGTGACGATTTTCTGAGAGACTTGGAGGGGTGTTAGTTGCGTAGAAGCCAGTTTGGAACTTCCACTAACATACATCTCGGAGCAAACCCGGTGATATCGCCTGCCAGCTCTGGTTTCTGGGAGTCGTAAATGGGCTGCCGTCGCTGGACGAGGAGAACGACGACGGCGATGACAAGGGCGATTTCAACAAGCCACCGAAGCGGCTTCAACCTTTCGATTGACGGAAGAAACCCGGTCCTCCTACTCCTAGGTGGTTCATCGTAGCCTTCTTTCCACTGCATGGGGTCTTCATCGTCCATGAAGGGTATCGTCACATCCGAGCTCGAGTCATTGTGGACATCCTCGGTTGCTTGGAGCTGCTCATATGGCCCTTTCGCCATCTTTGACGTCATTGCTAATTCCCGTTCGATCGATTCCCCTGGCTCCGTTCTAGATGGAAGTGTTCGAGCCGCATCGACAGACCGACCGGACAAGTCGAGATTGTATTTTGCAGAAATAGAGAAGCAGACCGACTCGATGAAAAAGATCTCCACTGGATATTTAAGCGCACCGGTGACGAGGTTACGGTCCCGGCGCCACGCAAGCTTTGAAACGCGGGCCTATTCTATGTTCGACTCCCTCCACAAGATGTCTGCGATGACACTGCGCTGCGCACATTTCTGTGACGAGGGGTGTTTCGGCGACCTCGCGGATCCAGGACCACGGCCTGAGCTTGTTCCCCCCCCAAACAATAAGTCGAACCACTGACTTCGAGCTATGAAATCAGCGCGCATTCACCGTAGAGGAAAGAGTTAAGTCTTGTTTGAGCAAGCTTAATAACTCTTTTCTGGGACACAGATATGAGCAAGCGATTGGCGTGAGGTCTCTGGCCGAACCTGGCACTGCATTTAACTCGAAGCTTGATATATTTATTATTCCGAGGGTATATAATGGAAATATAAAGTATTGAAGGAGATGGAATCTCTCAGCCACATTATTTTTCCATGATAAAAGCACCGTTCCCTTACAAACACTTGGTCGACGAAGCGTCTTCATGAATTTACGAGGCCAGAAGGGGTTTTGACTTAATAAGCTGTGAGGTCGCAAAAGGAAGGAATAAGCTCGATTATTAATCAAAAAGGTTCTCCTACTATTGTGCCTGGTATTTGAGGCCTAAAAGCGCACATCGACTGGTCTCAAGCGCGCCTTCACCACAAACACAAACACAAACAACACTGCAACAGGACCAAGAGAAAGAACACTGAAGTGCTCACTGGTGGAAGCAGAACGAACTTCGTTTCGTACGGAACAGCGTCCTTGGATTCATCCTCTCCAGACTGCCCTTATCGTAATTTCTACATAGTAGAAATGATGCTAGACATGAAAGGGATGGCACCAGCTTGAGGACATATTAGCCGCCGAACCCAGACCTAAAGCCTCATTTGATGGCTTCCTGCTCACCGGGGAAGCATCTTCCGCCCGCCCATGGCATTTCCGGTCGGATGCTCTCCTGTCAGGTCAGGTTTGGCGAACAAAGATTGGCGAGCCATGCGTCCATCAACGAACGACGAGCCATGGGCCAGGATACAGTCCCAAATTTTACACCAAAAAAGAAAAAAGAAAACTCTGTATTATTTCGCCATCTCGATAATTCCTGTGCGTTATGCGACCCGGTGGAGGTCATGGTCCAACCTCTTCCGGTTTTGCAAATGTGAATCTTGGTTGGTATTCACAGCTAACCGATTGGCCATTGATATTTGCCTGCCCACCCTTTTCCTTTGACATGTCGGGGTAATAGCAACTGCCAGCCATGAATATATATTGCCGTCCCTCGTCATCACCCCCGATATTAACGTTCCACGTAAGCTGGGGAGTGCCATATGAGACTTTTACTTTGTTTCCATCCTAAAACGGATTCTTGGGAGCATTATGGCCTGACATTGGGTTCCGCTCTGTTTCGAGAACATTGTCGAGCCTCTTGCGGGGGCCATCTATTCTCAGGGCTTCTGCCGAGCGTCTCGATATGCGCTTAGGGATGGCATAACTACGAAGGGAGAGAGAAAGAGGATTGGCCATCAGCCTCGAGGAAGAAGGTAGCTCCGACCGTGACCGGCTTGTACTAGGCATCACAGTTGCTCACTCGTCCGGGCCCATGATCGGTTTCGAGCAATTCTCCGCGGGTGCCGGATCCCTTTGATATGAAGGACGACATCAAAGTCGCCTCGCCTACCGGAGGACGAAAGGCACTGGCACTATTGAAACATTCTGACCTGTTTCTGGTGGCAAAGGTCAAGGAGTCCTTCTCCTCTTCTCTCTAATAACCCCCTTCCCGTCCAAATATGGAGGGAGCACACCCAATGTTGCATGACGCATCTAGACAACCCACCCAACCTCCCCATGCCAGGCATCTACAGATCCTTTAGTAATTCGCCATCAATGATAGGAGAGGAAAGCCCACCGGCAAGCGGGCCCGCACTTCATCAAGATATCATCCGCGATGCCACCGTGACACCGGAATGTAAGTCGAGGAAAGTTTCTTTCTACCCGCCCCCCTTCCCCTTACTTCAAACCGCCATCCTTGCCTTGTCTCTTACAGAAACGCCATATCTCTCAATATGGATAAACAAACTTTCTTGGCCCTTGCATCCTCTTCTCCCCGCAAAAGATGGGACCAAGACCCTTGACCTAAATACCGGCTCTTCCCCCACTTTAGCCGCTGCTGCACTAATGACAACCAGCGTATTGCAAAGGCTCTGTCGAGGATGCCAATCCCGGGATTGTTCGAAGCTGACGACAGCTGTGTTTCCTTTAATCACTGAGATGGGTCCATTCACAGATGGATGCTTTATTGCTCTGACTATATGCAAGGCCCTTCGAAGGAAAATATCGCAGGCGTATAGTACCCCGTGATATGTGTGATACTGCCAGTAGACATGATCTTGATGCGGCCATCGCCGTGTCAGTGGCGGGACCACTTTTTTCTTTCCTCGAGGAGTATTGAAAAAGGAGTATGACCTCGCTGCTCCCGCCTTGGAACCTCTCTGTCCTTTCTCTCCTTTTCTCTCGTAGTCTTCTCCAGACCAATCCTCCGCCTTCTCTACCCTCGGATTGTTCAGGGTTCCGTGCTTCGTCTTATCCTTCTACCTCCCCCTCCCGTGATCCAACAGACCTATGCAGCTCAAGAGCTTCTTAGTGCAGCTTATGGCTGCTGCGCCACTGGTGCTCGCTCATCCCCATGGATCCGTCGAGCCCCAGCACGCCGCGAAACCACTTCCTCGAGGTCTCGGCCACTGCAATGCCCATTTTAAGAGGAGCGGCATTTCCAAGAGGGCCGCCGAAAGGCATATGGCTGAGGTCGATAACCTGAAGAAGGAGCGCGGTCTCGAGCATGTGTAAGTTGTTTCTTCTTCTTTTCGATTTTTTTGGGAGGTTACCACACTTCCTTTTCCCGAATGAAAAGTGGAATGAAATGGAATAGGTGGTTTTACATATACCGTGCCGTGGATCCCGCGACTGCATGAAATGATAAGAGGACCGGAGGCTTGGCGGTGGGGGTGTCACGGACAGAGAGGATAAAGTAGCCAACAACTAACACGTCGTCCAAAATCGAACTAGGCCAACCATCCACCGCCGCCAGTTTGGTGGTTTCCCCGGATTCGGAGGTGGTGATCCCGCCAGAATCGAGGAGGTTCTCGGCACGAACCACAAGTCCGACCAGGAGATCACCCTTGATACAGATCCTGCCGAGCTTTTTGCCGATGCCGGTTCTTGCGTCTTGTCCCCGGAGGTTACCGAGGGCCCTCTCTGTAAGTTCCTTTTCGAATAGTAGCCGTGATTCAAAGTTATTTACCGTCGTTTGAGTGAGTGTCAACTAACACAACTTAGACGTCCGCGGCGAGCAGGTCCGAAAGGATGTCACCGATGGTGAGGGTGGTGTCAAGATGAGGTTGGCTATCCAGGTTGTTGATGTTGAGACCTGCGAACCTGTGCCGGATCTCTGGATTGATCTCTGGAGCTGCAACTCCACTGTAAGTTTGCGACATAATACCAGCAGTCGGCCGCTCGGTGAAATACGATAAACAGAGGTTGACCTGATATTTGCTAGGGTGTTTATGGTGGTGTCTTGTACTACCCAGGCAATGGTGACCCCAACGACGAGTCCGTTATCAACGCCACTGCCCTCCGTGGTCTTCAGCCCACGGATGCCGATGGCATTGCCCTCTTCGATTCTCTTGTCCCTGGCCACTACGAGGGCCGTACCAACCACGTCCACGGTAAGTGACTTTCTCCCATCCCGATGACCAGAGTATACTCTTTTAACACCGCGATTTCTCCCTAGCCATGGTCCACCACGGCGCCACCAAACTAGAAAACGGCACCATCACCGGCGGCCGCGTCTCCCACATCGGCCAGCTCTACTTCGATGACGAGCTCCTCGAACTTGTCGAAAAGACCCCGACCTACGCCGTCAACACCCAAGCCTGGACCCGCAACAACGTCGACGTGCTCTTCGGCCAGGGTACCTCCGGAGGCGACGATCCCATCGTCCGCTACGCCCTGCTCGGCGACGACATCGAGAACGGCATCTTTGCTTGGATGCGGTTCGGTGTCGATACCTCCGCCTCGAGGAACTATAACCCCGCCGCGTACAAGGATGAGACTGGCGGTCACCAGAATCCCACGGGTCCTGTGCAGCCCGGTGGTCTCGGTGGTGGTCTCGGTGGTGGTTTCGGGGGAGGAGGTGCGTTCCCTGGATTCCCTGGCGGCGGCTTGCCGTGAGGAGGAAAACTGTTACGGGGGTTATCAGACGTGCGGGAAAAGTCGGAGAACGGGGCTAATGGGATGAAACTGTTGATATTGCTGATTCTGTTTACAAATGTAGGGAAGAGAATGTCATTGATCCCGTTAGAAACCCAAAAAAAATTTTTCATTTTTTTCTTTTCCCCATTGAATTCTATTCATGTACGTTACTTATCATAAGCTATTCAAAAGAAGCGTCTGTCGTTACCGGAAACTGAAGGATCTAAATCTAAGCAAATGTGAGCAACTCTGCGAGACCGTGTGTGCAAGGAAGTCGCAGAAGAATCGTTGAAAAGCAGCAGCACCGATTGAATGGATGTGCCACTTGGCGAGATCGGTCCATGGAAAAAGTTCACCCAAACTTCTTTGTATGTCCGGGAATCCGAGGCTCGGAATAGTAGACTCCGGTAACGAGAGCTAGGGTGGTGTCGAATGCCTAGCCAGGAACGTTTCCTCTTCTTCTTTTAATTTTATGGGCGGTCCATTACCGCATGCTTAGCAAGACGCAAGACCTGTAGGTGAGGCCAGGCCTTTTCGTTCTCCCTCATGACATCCAACATGGACTCGCACCACTCCATAAACATTTGTCGGAACCCACGGGGCAACGTTGTACGGCGGGATGCATCCCCCTTCCTCGAAAGAACCAGGGTGACATCTTCAAGTCGGGGGAGAAGTCGATGCATATGCTCGGCCTGAGCCAAAATCTCAGCTTTTAACTGCCAGTGTAGCCTCGGCGCCCAGACGCAAATCTCCACGTTGTGAAAACGGGTGGTGGGGTTCGAAAATCTCGCCCAACACGGGTTTTTAGGTCCAGGGTAATAAGGACATCGCCAACCCCAGGTTTGGTTGCTGTTGATAGCAATCTTGGGTAAGATCACGGAGGCAGTTGTCTCTGTCAACCTGAAGCCGAAAGGGTGCGCATCACCAACCTCGGGCGGTTCGATTGGGAACTTCGAACCACGGATGACTATCTGCAGAACGTCTATATAAGGGTCGAACGGTAGTGTGCCGGGATGCGGCTGTCCGTAGGCGGAGATGGCCGCGGCGCGCGAGCTGCTGCAAATTCTAAGTAGGGGAATATTCCACGCACGACGAAGATGATACTTAACCAGGAGATCGCCAGGGGCGTACACTTGCCATACGGATTCTTGCGTGTCACTCAGCTGCCTCATCAGTCCGTAAGTCTGTGCAAACATTGCTCGAAAGGCTCGCGGCTTTAGAGTGAGCTTCCAGATGATGAACTGGATTTCCATAGGCAGTCGAGGAAAGAGCGAGAATGACTTCTGAGCCAAGGTTGGGCGTGAAGCTGAGCCCGAAGTTGGGCGAGAAGTTTGGCGAGAAGCTGGACGTGGAGCTGGACGAGGAGCTGGACGAGGAGCTGGACGAGGAGCTGGACGTGGAGCTGGACGAGGAGCTGGACCTGAAGTCTGGAGCGTCGCTTGATATTGACGTCGCTGTGATGGCAGGACCAGCGATGAGCTCGGATATGTGGCCTTGGCGATAACGACGTAGATATAGTCTCTGACATCCGACTCTTCGTCAAGCAGATCCTCTCGTCGCGGATGGAGCCGAAGCTCCCAAACATTAGGATGTGTCCAGACACGCATGTTCCACTGATTGGACTGATTGGCTCCTATTTCACGATGTCGATTCCGAGGATATGAAACAAAAAGGACGCTGAGGGTTTACCTGACTATTTATACTGATGGCGAAGAAGGAAATTTGACAGAGTAGCACTGGTTCTGGGAGTGCACATTCTTCTCCTTCTTCTTGCCTCTTGGTGATGCAACTCGACGTTTTCCGAGGATGATGGAACAAGAGGAAGGAACAGTTCGATATGCGATGCGCTTAGTCATCTCCAAACACAGCCCCGAAACTTGATGAAGAAACGAGGCTTTCAGCTTTCGTATATGTCGTATTAATTGTGTCGTCTCCCGATCGTCATCAGGGGGCCGTTGCGCTCCCTTCTCCTTTCCATTCTCTCATCAGAATATTCTCGCCATGGCGTGGGAAAGAGAGCACGACGTCGAGGGCTTCCCGCTCATCGCAGACGACTCTAGCACCGACACGCGCATTGGTGAAGAACCCAATGGGACCACGGCGAGTCCTTCGGCGCCCAAGCTCATCTCGGCGAAGAGATGGCAGGTGTCGTCTCCAAAGGCCGTACTGAGGATGGCGGCGTTGTTCAAGTTCCTCATTGTTATCAGCGGCACGTTGATTATGCTTCCGTTCTTTAGGATTCTGGAAGATGTGTTCTGCCACAGGCACTTCAATGACACTTCTCCGGGGTTCTTGGATGAGAGGAAATGTAAGGATGATGGAGTCCAGAAGAGTCTGGCTTATTTTTTCGGATGGTTTACACTGGTAAACGGCATCGTGGGTGAGTTGTTTTCTTCGAGGGTTCTCCTGTGTTCCGATCCTGGCAGGCCGGACCCCTTTTTCTCTACACAACATTCTCTACACGACAATCACTAACAGGGATGATAGGTGTCGTAATTGCTTTGCCCTACGGATCAATCGCCGACAGGTAAGCATTGGACTCTTGAATTGGACTCTGAATATTTGATGTATCTGCTTGTGGAAGGAAATCAATATTAACTTTTCTTAAGGATCGGCCGGAAGCCTGTCTTAATCTTCTCCTATGGAGGGGTCTGTTTCTCGTTCGCCACGTCGCCCATCTATCTCCACTTCTTTCGGGATGTCAACCCGTACTACATGCTCATCGGATGTTTCCTGCAAGCCTTTGGCGGAGGAATACCAGTTTCGATGAGCACATTGTATGCGATCGCCACTGACGTGACCGTTGAAGAGAATCGGTATGCCGCCGCCGTCACCATGCTCCGTTACCATTGTACAAGACACTGACCGTCCGTAAAAGGGGATCGAGTTTCTTGCTCCTCATGATCGGCGCGACGACAGGCGGACTGCTCGGGCCACTCATATCGGGTATCCTCATGGAGATATTCAATCCATGGGTGCCGATTTACATTGTCGCAGCAATGTCTCCATTTGTGATTGCACTCATGTTCCTCCTTCCCGAAACCCTCCAGCGCAAGACGCCCTCCGAGGATGATGATGAGGACCAAAGCCTCGTAGAGTGGCTAAACACCCACATCACCGAATCCCTAAAACAAGTCCGCGAATCCTTCCCTCTACTACGAAACACGAACCTCACTCTTATCCTCGTCGTCTTCTTCATCAGCAACCCACTCGGCGTGGCGTACTCCATGACTCTCGTCCAATACGTCAGCAAGGAATTCGGATGGGACATTGCTCAAACAAGCTATCTCCTCTCCCCGCTCGGAATCCTTACCATCGTCGTGCTCGGCGGCCTCCCCAAGGTTGGCGACATTCTCGTCTCTCCATCTCATCGCTTCAAAATGACGCCCTTCGAGAAGGACTACCTCCTCGGCGGACTCTCGCTCACCTTCCTGGCTCTCGGAGGCCTCATCGAGGGCTTTAGCCCTTTCATTAGCGTCTTTCTCTTCGGCCTCTTCGTCGGCACCTTTGGAGCCGCGTATACTCCCCTCGCCCGCGCTCTTCTGACGCATTATGTTGAGTCGCGACTCACATCGCGACTCATGGGCCTCGTCAACATCGTCGAGACGGCGGGGTCCTTTTTCGGCGGACCCGTTTTGGCATTGTGTTTCCAGATCGGCCAGGACAAAGGTGGACGCTGGAAGGGTTTGCCGTTCCTCTACATCGCAGCCTTGTGTACCATTGCGCGCATCTGCCTGCTATTTATTCGGCCACCCGAGCAGAAGGTCGAGGCAGAGGAAGAGGTGGCTTTGGATGAGGCCGAACCGGACTCGGATGAGCCGGACGAGCCGGACGCCCCTTTGATCTCTCTATGATTTGAGCTGAAGCCGGCTAGCCGTTCTGCTACCAAATCAAGAATTGCAAGTGTAAGATGGATATCATTTTCGGCGTATAAAGGCGCTGGTTAGGTCAATTTTTTTCTTTTTTTTTTAATACAAGTCATCGACGCAGGATTTAAAACTCTCAAGTAGATATCCGACATGGAAACATTAGCCATAAAGACATCCATTCACCCCCAAATTCCCCACTCCCCCGAAACTCTGATTACGCCTCCTTTATAAAGGTATCGATGGTCCCTCAAATATAACCAAGAGTAAACGGGGAAAAGAAAAAAATTTTTTTTTTTAAAAAAAAACATTAGGCATTAAACAGCATCCACCCCCGGCTCCTCAATCTACCCGATTTTTACCCCTTCGACACTGACCCAATTCAATCTCTGGCGTCAAAGTGCGCGGGGTTCGATTTCTCGCTGTGGGTCGCACGGGGTCCGTCTCAACGACACTCATATCCATGCGAACACGGAAGTTGTTTCCACGCCAATTTATAGTGGCGCCGAGGAGTACTGCCCACGTCCAGATCGGCAGGGCGAGGACTTCTCTGGCGACCCAGGCAGTGAGCCATTCCAAGAAGTTACGCTTAGGAACCCCTCCTGAGTGAGAAGTGCCCTTCGCGAAGAACGGGGTGTCCTGATCCACGACGACGGTTCCTCCCGTGTGGAGTCTGTTGAACAGATACCAGTCCACAATCATCCAAACAGAAACTCCACAAATCCAGGAGAGGAACATGGTGCTCCAGGTGCTGGGTATGCCGAGGTTGATGTTGAACCAGGGGATCGTAGTCAGCGCAAAGGAGAGGTACGCGCAGCACAGGAGCGATTCCACCCCCGGTTCCACGAGCGTAGCGGCAAGGACCGTCCATTTCCTGGCGCGCAGCCACCGAACTCGGCGGGCGATATAAGCGGCAACGGACATGCGATCCATGGGCTGGATGGCGAAATCCCCAAGGATGAAGCCATGGTTGGCAAAGCCGGGAATCTTGGATCGCCAGAGGAGGTCGCCAATGAGATGATCTTCGCAAATGTAGGATGAGAAATAATCGATCCCCGTAGGATGCTCGCGGTCTGTAGGCAAATTCGGGTTTTGGGCTGGGTCGGTGAGCATATCAAGATGCGACTTCCGGAACATGTTACTCTTGCCCACTATACAAGGCGCGATGCCAACGGTGTTGATGGCGCTGTAAAACTTGGCGTGGGTCGTCGACATGAACATCTCGTCTAGTCGTCCACCGCCGTGCTCAAGCAGCCGTTGGGTGAGTGATCGGCTTTCGCCAGATGGTGTCTTCGCGAGGGACGCCGCAGTCGAGGTAGAGGCTTCCCCGTCGGAGACGGGGGACAGTAGGCCTTGCGCATCGGTAGTGTCTCGCCCTTGAAGCTCCGGCGTGACGTCGACCACCAGGGGAATCTGATGAACAAACTTGTACGGCATGGTAGCTTGTCCGTCAGGCCCAAGACCAACCAGTTTGTCAACCATGTGACCAGTAGTGTCCCGAGGAATCCACACGTTGCAATCTATAACCCATATTATGTCGCCCTTCGCCTCGCGGTAGGCGCGACTAATGTTCCTGATCTTGGGGTTCGGCCCAAGGTTGTTGATGTGCCCATCTGCACCGTGTAGGAGAGGATCGTCCGCCTCCACGAATACGCGAGCGTCGAACTGCGGGAAGTCCTTGACGATCTTCGTCAGGACGGGATAAGCGGGGTCTTGCGTCTCGGCAACGCAGAGGTATATGGTGAGCTTGTCTGTGGGGTAATCCTGCCGAAAAGTCGAGGCGATGCATTCGTATAGCTCGGGTTCCAAACCCTTCACGGGGCGGATGATGGTTACATGGGGTACGCGGTCGTGGGTCAAAGTTGGAGACACAGGGGGGTTCGGCGGCGGGGAGGTGAAGAAACGTAGTCTAATGTTAGGAAGACGCAGATTCGGGTTAGTTCGCACGTATGCAGGGACGTCATTAGATCGCGAGGCTTACAGTCGGCTGACACCAATAACTTGGACAAGGAAGATGATTACAGCCCAGATGAGAGCGGCGTATGCAAGAATGAGCGTAACAACAGAGGACATGACAGTGGTATTAGGTCGAAACGATCTTGAAAAGAGTGGATGTCATGCTTCTATTTTTTTTTGTTTTAAGAACGACGAGAATTAGGACGCACGGTTGAAGACGTTCAACATCGCGACGGGATCTACGGAAAGAGCGAGATGGCGGTTTTAAGGCGCTTCACAGAAGGCAAGGCCGGGGTATCCGGCTGGAGCTCCCCCGCCAATTCTATGACAGAAAGAAAAAAAGCTGGTCGAAAAATGTTTGGAACTGTGCCATGCTCACCACGTTTTAGTCACATTTTTAGTCAGAGAGTTCCTAGACAGTCGCAGACAGCTGGTCCGAGTGTCATCATTGCCTGTTCAAGTCTTCACAGTTCCAGTGCACGAGATGAAATTCCTGCCTTACTAATCTTACATATGTAGTGTACAATGTACAATTGTACCCGGCGTGATCCGGATGACAGCCGTATTTTCTCCGAGAAGCCCGCGACGAAAAGCCGCTTGTCAATTTGTTAGCCTCGCTATTGGACCTGGTCAGATTACAAGGCCCGCAGAACAAGGAAAAGCAGGAAAAAAAAAAATCTTTTCCAGTTATGGAGCTCACATGCTCCCCTTGATTCTTCAACCCTCAATGACCGTCCTCAACTCCTTTCCACGAGTCGAGCATTTCTCGTTCCTCGACTGTCTCGGGAACTTACCTTGACTTCTCCATTCTTGTACGAATGGATTGAATTTCACCCTCAGGCTGAGTAGCCTCTTTGCTGGTAGGTAATTGCCGCAGCTCCGACAATTCCCCTTTCACAATATTCCCTTCCCATTTTTTCCCCCAAGCTTGCGGTGATGACGACCTTATTTGGTGCAGAGAGAAACGGATTCACTTCTATCTCAATGGCTGCTTAACCATATAGACTACAACGGTATCTGAGCAATCGGGAATGGGATCATGCCACTTCATTATTTCAGACTTGATTCGGCGACGAGTGGGAGGAGCCCAGGCTAACCTCGAACTCTATAGAACATACATCTTCGAAAATGATCTCGCCTTAACATGGCTGCGACTGAAACTTCACTCTCACCCTTGGCGCCTCACGAGGCTGCATCCTCCGCCAGCTCCGAGCGACAGGGTGTTCCCGTAGCTCCGAGGGCGCCGAATACCAAACGGACAAAGGCAGATTTGCACCAGCTCCATGCCCTTCCCGTTCCGCTTCGGACGTTCCCTTTACCCGCCTTCTACCCTAGCAATCCTCTATCTCTTGTTCACTTGGTGTACGCCTGGGTGAACCAGCTTATTTTTACTCCCCGAGAACCGGCCGTTGTACACCAAGGCATCTGGTCTCCGCAGTTTGGGGCCGTTCTAGTGAAGGATGCTGTCTCGATCCGAGCCTTGTGGGAGCAGGGCTTTTATGGGAAAGGTCATCTCAGCCGTAGTGAGCCGGAATGGTTCAGGCAGGAGCAAGTGAGGCGGGGGCTGGTGGAAGCCCACGTCAGCCATCTCATTACTACCAAGAGGCGAGAAGAACGCAAAGCGAAGAAGTGGGAAAGGGCAAAAGCTGAATTGGAGGCTTTACGTCAGGTTCAGTTGCAAGAGACCAAACTTCGGGAGGAAGCAGAACTTCGAGAAGCAGAACGTCGGGAAGCAGAACGTCGGGAAGCAGAACGTCGGGAAGCAGAACGTCGGGAAGCAGAACGTCGGGAAGCAGAACTTCGAGAAGCAGAACGCCTAGAAACAGAACGTCGGGAAGCAGAACGCCGGGAAGCCAAACTCCGAGAAGTCCGGGAAGAGAAGACCATTGCCCCTCCCGTCGGACCTCTACAGCTTCTAGCGCTCCCCAATTCGCTACCTACCACTCCTGAGAAGTGGGAGGAGGCAGAGCCTGAATTAGAGACTCTGCACCAAGTTCAGCTAGAGGGGACGAAACTTCAGGAAGCCGAACTCCGAGGAGCCTGGGAAGAGAAGGCTATTGCCCCGCCTGTTGGACCTCTAGAGCTTTTGGCACTCCCGAATTCATTACCTGCCACTCCCGGTTCCGCCCCAGTGACACCAGAAGAACGCATTATAGCCCCGCCCGTTGGACCTGTGGAGCTTTTAGCCCTCCCAAATTCACTATCTACCACTCCCGAGCCTCCTCCGGTGAGCAACGGCCAAGTGGCAGAAGAAGGACCGTCCTCGCCTAGCACCACCACCGACGCCAATCGCAATGCCAACGGGTCCTTGATACATCCCCAACCGATGGTGAACGGTGACAAGGAGCCGAGTTCCCCTCCGAGGACCCCGCAACGGCAGGTTATGAAGCGGAAGAAGAGTGTTCGGTTCTCTCCAGAAGTCAAGTCTACCACCGTTGACCTCTCCCTTCCCCCTAGTCCTGAGCTTGCTGCGCTGAATGGGAATGGGCACGTCACATCAAATGGCCTCGCGAGTTCGCTTAAGGAATCCCAGCCGCGGGATACCAATGATGAGGATGAAATCCCTTCTAAGGAACAAATATCCCAGAAATTGGGCGAACTTGTCGATAAGGAACACTTGCAACTTACGCGTGAGGAAGCCTTCTTCCTCTCCTTCGGCTTAGGCGCCCTCGAAGTAATAGATGAAGACTCGCAAAAACCCATCGGCACACGTGATCTACTTGAACTCTTCAGACGCTACTCATACATCCCCCCTCAGGAAGGCCCGGCCACAAAAGTCCTCCGACCCGACGATCGATTCCTTCTCGACTACACCATATACCATCACTTCCGTTCTCTCGGCTGGGTACCTCGCGCCGGTATCAAGTTCGGCGTCGACTGGCTCCTTTACTTCAAGGGACCAGCCTTTGACCACGCCCAATACGGCATCATAATCATGCCTTCGTACTCCCATCCCTGGTGGAAGGAGCACGGACAACGCAGCCCCGATAAGGACTGGGCGTGGTTCCATCGCGTGAGCCGCACCCTCGCGAACGTGCTCAAGACTATCGTTCTTGCCTATGTGGACATTCCTCCTCCGCCTGTTTTCGAGGAAGCGCTGGACAAGGGTGTCACGGATGTGTTGAAGTTGTATACGGTGCGCGAGATTATCGCGAAGAGGTTTAACCCTAATAGGGAGCGAAAAGCTTAGAGGGAGGAAACATAATATCCTCCTGCCTGTAACTCTCCCTGAACTATCAATCGATTTTATCGGAATGGGTGGCGAGGCATTTTGGGGCATTTTGGGGCATTTTATCAATTGGGAACATTAGGATACCCTTTGGGCGCACAGGTGTTAGGAGGACATGGCAAGAAGTAAAATCCGGTGTTTTCAATCTCGGGGGCACACAACTAGACGCATCGCTTGTAAGATTTAATGAGGAATTGGGGGAGGGGGCAAAGCAGACTTGATTGGACTTGTAAAAACAATTTCTGATGAAACCATCTGTCGTGCTCATAAATGAGGGCTCCATTTCCATTTAACTCCTTCGGGCCAGTGTTCCTGAACTACCCTGGTATCAACTTTTTTGTGGACGTAAACTCGTTAGGGGAAAAACAAAAGAGAAACAGGCAAACAAGAAAAATAAGAACTACATGCCGTCGCAAACACTCCTTTTGCTATCCATCATCTCCCGCAGACATCCGTCACTCATTTACTCGTCCCACTTCTTCACCTCAACGCCCTCGGGAGGCTTCGTCTCAACGGGACCCTTGGAAACATCGGCCCAGTCGGTGCTAAGTGCGGTTCCGTTGCTCTCGGTGAAGCTCTTCATCATGGCACGCCTCTGCTCGGGCGTGGCGTTCGCGTAGAGCTGTTTGAACCAGAACTCCGGGTCTTTGCTCCCCTCCTCGGCGTCCTCGTCTTCGTTGTCCTGGAGGATGGTGTCCCAGTTCTTGGGGCCCGTCTTGGACGAGGTGGGGTAGGCGGGGCTCGATGTGGCAGGCTCGCGGGGAGCTTGGGTGGCTGTAGCGGAAGGGTTATTCTTGCTGTCGTCAGACATAGCTTGGCCCGTGGTGCCGGGCTTGGTGGGGGCAGAAGGCTCAGCGGTGTCCTCAGAGGACTCCTGGATCTTGGGAACAGTCCACTTTCCGGGGGTGACCTTTGCGATCTGGAGTTCAATCTTCATTGAAATGACTCGAGAAGTGACTTGATCCGGCACCGCATCGCCAGCAAGCTTGAGGGTGAGAACTTGGGAAGTGTCACCGTGGTGGAACTTCAAGGTCATCTAAGAGAAAAAAAAAGAGAGAAAAAAAAAAGCAGTTTAG
This sequence comes from Scedosporium aurantiacum, assembly GCA_000812075.1. Classification (NCBI taxonomy): domain Eukaryota; kingdom Fungi; phylum Ascomycota; class Sordariomycetes; order Microascales; family Microascaceae; genus Scedosporium; species Scedosporium aurantiacum. The sequence goes on from JUDQ01000025.1 coordinate 79,715, forward strand.
TAAGAGCTCACTCAGGGTAAAAGAATGTATACAGGATAGGAAAATGAACATACCACACTCGGCCGGGGCCACTCAATCTTGAGACTGGCAGGATCAGCTTTCTTGACAAAGATGGAGACGGTCTGGTGCGTATCCGTCTCGTAGGCATCGACCCTGAGAGGCGGGGGCTTCGAGACAGAAGGAGCCGGCGTAACAGCGCTAGCAGCATTTCCAGCGTTCTGTCCGCCCTCAGTAGCAGCCTCCTTGGCTGGGGAAGCCTCAGAATCTTTCTTTGCCTCCGTCGAGACTGAGCCGGCAACCTGGAGCTGCGCAGGTCTAGCAGGTCGAGGCGGGATCCTAGAAATAGTAATCTTGCGACCGGGGTGATCCTCGGGTGTCTTGGCCATGTCCTGAAGGCAACGAATCCTCATAGCAGAGCACCGATTCCACAATTTTTTCGCGGCACTATCTTTCTCGGTAAGGCCCTTCTCCTTCAGGATCGGATGTCCAGGTTTCGGACCAAAGCCCTCCTGAAGGAGCCGCTCCACCTCCGCGACGGTAACATTATAATTTCCGTTCTCGTCGATGCGCTTCAGCTGCTCATCACCGTCCGAAAGATTGCCGCTCTTCGCCATTCCTATGGTGAGGGCCCAGCAAACGTCGGCGTCGGCGAACTTGTCCTGACGCAGAAGGGCGACGCCGCGGCGGAATTGGGCATCGGCCATGAGGGCGCGGTTTCCACGGTCGGCGGCGACATGGTAGGCTAGCTCGGCGTCCGTAAGGGCGTTCTGGGCGTCACCGATGGCGATGAGGGCCGTCGAGCGGGCGATGAGCCACGTGGGCGAGGGGGAGGATTCGAGCGCGAGGGTGAGTTTCTGGATGGCGGTTGTCCAGTCTCGCTGTTCGATGGCGTTGACGCCGGCCTGGCCGAGGGTTACGGCGGACATTGTTTCAGTCTTGCTGTTTTCTGCTATGTGAAGCAGGCAAGTAGTTGTTGGTGATTGTTTGATTGTTGGCTTGAAGTCTTGGAGTGGGGGATGATCAGTTTGTCCCTCTCACAATTATTGAGTTATTGGCAAGAAAAGAAAAATAAACACGTCAATGTGTTTGTTGCTTAGAAGAAGTTAGGGTTCATGCACATGAGGGTAGATTATTTGTGTGTGAATGTGTGAACAAAGTGAGCACTTCGAATGTGTGCTCATAGAAGTTCTTGGAATCCTCCAGGCAAGTGGGAATGGAGCTCCTAGCTTTGAGGAAGGAACGAGGGGGGTTCATGATAGCTCTCCCGCACCTGCCCTTTATTCAAGCTCCAAGAGGTGGTTTACAGTGCGAAATACTATTATACAGTGCGATTAACACCTCCAGGCAGCAGGCATTTTGAAGTCACTTTCCAGGCGGCTGGCGAGAGCTACGAATGATGGTCTGCTCTATACCGATGTACGATGTACGGTATAAAATGGAACAGTCCTCAATCCCTACATTGTTGGAAAGGCTAAATTCATGCTATGGGCCATCTCAGCAACCGAAAACTATGAATATCTACTCCAACTTTCCCTCCAGCGCCTCCTTTGGAAGCACCTTCTTGGGAGTGCGCAGCCACCTCCCCAAAGACCCGTAACCCGCCATAAGCTCATCGGCATTCTTCAGCTTCGACGCCGGGCCCTGAAGGCCCTTCTCCTGCTTATACGCCTCCACCCTGGACTCCTCGGCGCTCCTCATCTTGGCGCGGAAGTCCTCGTCGGCGACGTAGGTTCCCCTCAGCCACCTGTAACCGGAGCCCGTGTTGAAGGCCTTCCGGCCGTGCAGGACTCGCCTGTTATCGAAGAGGACGCACTCGCCGGGGGACATCTTATACTCGTAGACGTTGGACTCGGCGTTGAGCAGGCCCTCGAACGTTTGCATCGCCGCGTGCCAGGTGCGGTGTTCCGCCTGGTCGACGTCACGGCCGTAAGGGGGGTTCGGGGCCTGGAAGGGTGGTGACCACCAGATGTTGGCGAGCTCCCTGTTGCCCTTGTCGTCGGTCTGAATGTTGAAAACGGGGCGGGCGTGGCGGTAGGAGAAGGGGTGCTTCTGGTAGTGGTATCGAACGAGGTAGTTGCTCAGGACATCCACGCTCTTCGCCTCGGCGGGGTTGTTGATCATCGTCAGAGCGGCGTTGTTGCCGTCGCTGAAGATGGACTCGCCTCCCTCGCACGAGCTTTCGAGGCAGTGAAGAAGCTGGATGCGCGGCGGCTGCTGGACGTAGAGCATGTCTTCGTGAAGGCCGAGGTACGAGTTCGTGTAGGCGACGTTCTCGGCGTCAGGCTTCGAGATGACGTTCCATGTCCTGCCGTAGAACGTTTCCTGAAGATTCGCGATCCGGAGTCCAATCTCCGAAACCGACGTCTCCTCCTTGGGCACGTTCTTGATGAAGAGAAGCCCGAAAGCTTCGAGATCGAAGAGGCCCTGCCACATGGCGTCCTCGGAGTTTATCCAGTCGTTGTAATCAATCCATCGCAGATGCTGCTGGATGAGCTCCTTGTTCCACGGCTTATACGCCACCGTCCTATCCACGACGTTGAAGTCGTTGGCCTCCCCGGGGCCCAATTCCTTCCTAAACTTGAGCGACTCGAGATATTCCGGCGAATACACCGAAACGTGACCCTGCGCCGCGGCGTCGGGGATGTCATTCTCCCACTCGACCGCCAGCTCAAAATCAGGCGACACGCGCACGCTGCGCGGGCGGATGCCCTGCGGGATATCCGGCGTCGCGAACGACTTTTGACCCGACGACGGGCTCACGCAAATCTCGCAGCGGCACGAGTCGCGAAGCCAGAGCGACGCCGTGGTGACCTTGTCGTGGAGCCAAGCCGGCGCATCGACGTGTGTGCGGGCTGGCGAGGCGGAGGAGGAAGCGGTTGCTGCCTCGGTTGGCGGGGCTCGGAGCGGGGACGAAATCGAAAGGAATCGAGCTTGGTTGCGAGTCAGGGCAATCGCTGCGACTGCTGGAATTGCCCTCGCCGAAGCCGAGCTGCGGATGGCAGATCGGGTGAGGACCCTCGGCAGGACCCGGGCAGTTGAGAGGATCATGATGGCGGGATTGGCAGATGATCGCAGATTTTCAAGCTCGAAAGACAAGAAAGAAGCTCCCCGATGAGAGAAGCTAAGTAAATTGACACAAATCACTATCTCACAATTAAGCTCCAAGGCCCCAGCCAGCAGGTCATTGCTCGAGGTTAAACAAAGAAAGGAAGAAAAACAAACAAATAAATAATCAAAGTGGAGATGGCGTCGTTTTTGATCCCCAAGTCGGGTAACACCACACAACGTCCCTCCAAGTATCGTTAGATCCCAAAGACGAGACATCCCCGAACGCTCTAAATTGCAATTGCAATTGCCATTGTCCTCCCCGCCCCTCCGCAAATCTTCCAATCGTGCAGACAGGTGGGCTCATTCCACCCCGCCATTTTCCGTTAAGTATAAGCGCGATTGCCCTTGGCCTCCCGATTCTGGGGCTAGGTTAGTGTACGAAGTAGTCTGGTCAAGCTTGACACTCGCTCTAAAACGGCCCGGAATGAGGAAAGGCCATAGGCTCGTCGCGGCGTTCCTGGAGCCAAGGAGGAAAAAAAATATTGATGTGGGCACTTGCACAATTTGGACCTCGGTGCAAGGGAAAGATGCGGAGAGGCAATTGGGTCGTTTTCGGTCGATTCGGGTTCCCTTTTTTTTGCGCTTGGTGCGGAGAAAGCTCGAGGAAGCTGAAGCCAACTTCGACTTAGTTCAGTAACTTTGCCGAGCTTGCGCGGAAGCCTCGCGCGGAGAAATCCCGAGTGCTCTTGGGCCTTAGCTGGCAATGAGGATGCCAGCGTCGGTCTCGTGTGTTAAGTCCTCATTCAATTATTAGATATCATGATATATATAGATAGAGCCACTGTCCTCGTCTGCACTATCCATTCCTGCCCGTCCGCTTACCCCGAAAAGAAATCCCGACCCTAATTGAACCTTCACATGAAGGAAGAAACCCTGCATTAGACCACCTTCTCATCCGGGAACTTCCTTGCAAACAGCCCGAGGGCCTTGATCACAAACGTAAACTTGTAGTTGGGGTACGAAATCATGCAGCTCTTGTTGAAAACCCCCTCAATTGCCTCCTGCAGCCACTCGCCATTGTCCTGCTGACGATCCATGATCAACTTGATGCCCTTTCGGATGGGCTCGACGTGAGGATAGCCGGCCTCCATGAGACCAATGAGGGCCCAGGCAGTCTGGACGACAAGCGAACCAGTCGGGTGCTCATGCCACGTCATGTCCTCACAGGCCTATTAATGCAGTTGCGAAACGGGTTTTGGTTAGCTGACTGCATATCATATTTCTTGCAGCGTTTTGGTACTTTGTAACTTCGAACGAACGAACGTCTTACCTTGTAGCTCTCAGACCACCCACCATCGGGACGCTGCTTAGATAGCAAGAACTCGCAGCCAGCCTTGGACGACCTGCTAGCTTCGTACGTCTCGCCTATGCTAGCAAGACTCTCCAAAGCAAACATGGCAGCATACGTAAAGCAGATGCCCCAACTTCCGTACCAGCTTCCATCCGGACGCTGGTTCGTCTTAATCCAGTTGACGGCTCGCTTTATCCAAGCCTCGATCTCGGCGCCTCGGTAGTCAGGCCAGTGCTTGTGGAATAGAGAAAGAGCCGTAACGCATGCCGTTGTGCATTCTGGGTAGTCGTACTCGATCATGATACGGCCGAAAACTTCAGCCGCATTAAGCATTTCCATGTACTCGCCGCCTCGGCGGCACTCGTAAGAGGCTGCGCCACCAGTGTCGTTCTGGTAGATGAGCAGCGTGTCAATGGCGTCGAAGATGCGCTGGTCATCAACAAGCTGCGGATAACCTTCAGTCTTCTGAAGGAGGATGATAGACTTGAGCGCTTCGGAAATGCAATCGCTAACAGCGTATCCCTGGTCCTTGTTACTGAAAGGCCAGCCTCCCTTGCGTTGCTGACGGTAGCACTTCTCTTGATCCTTGCAATTTTCGCGGATTTGTTGGGTGTCAAGGAACTCGAGGGCTTTCGTGAGCATTGGGCGCCACCTCTCATCCTTCTCCAGCCCGGCGGCCATGACAGCCTGGATGGCAAATGCCGTATCCCAGCACTGCACACCGTTCGTTCCGTTGACAAGCATTCCCTCGTTCTTCACCCAAAGGAACTCTTCGAGCCTCTCGATGTGTCGTCGGGTGGAGTACGCTTCGGGCCCGTCTCGAATCAGGCAGACCACAGTGTTCATTGGAGCGTTGACAGGCGCCAGGTCAGCATAGCCAGTGTTAGCATCCTCCATATCTACAAGCTCGCTAGTCCATGCCTCCGCCCAATCCTTGATGCTGTTGGTTCGCAGATAAGGATTCCAGACCTTTACCAGGAACCAATTCGCCAGCCTCAGAAGCCAAGACTTAGGATGGTAGTTATCCATGTGCGAAATGCTATTTCGGTGACCTTCCCAGTTGATCTCCGCCCACGGCTGTACAAAGATCTCCTTCTTGAGTTCCCGAAGAACATCTGTCTCTTCACAACTCCATCTCTTGGAGTAGATGTAAGACATGGGAAGGAACACCTGACGGATATGAATCCACCACCGCCACGGCGCAATTGGGACCCAGTCAGGTAGCAGCCAAATCTCAGGTGGTACGGGATTGACAATATCCCAACTCACTAGACCCAGCACGGCAAGCCAGAATTTGGCCCAATGAGGCCCATTGACGGCGCCGCCAAGTTTATGTAGCGTGCCTCGAGCTTTCACCAGGACAGGGTCTTCGGCATCTACGCCGATAAGCCTCAGCACGACGTAGTTCATCGCAGTGCCGAATACGGAGCTCTCCCCCTCGATATGCAGACCCCAACCGCCATCCTCCGGGTGGGCACGAGCGAAGAGATAGTTGCGGATTTCGGTGGCGTAGTGGGGGGGTATCGGCGTCTTCGTGACATACCACGCAATGACTATGCCGGGAATGAGGAACATGGGGCCGCCGTATTCACATCCCCAGGTGCCGGAGGTGAGCTGGAGCTTCTCGAAGAAAGTCAAACCGTTGCGAGCAGCGTCGAGGGGATTCTCAGCCCGTGGTAGGCTCGGCAGGTCCTAGTATGGCCAAATCAGCGCTTCTATAATCCAAATGCAATAACGTGCCAAAGGGGCATCTTGAGAAGGTGCCAAAACTAGAGCAAGAAGAGAGCCAGACTCACCATTGGCAGGCCAAGATACCACTTGTCGGCGTAGCTCTGCGGCCAATCCTTCGCCGCTTCATCGTCCTGCAAATAATGCCAAGTCAAGCGGCCTTCGTCATCCCTCATACGCCATTTCGTAAGGTCGGTCTTCTCTTCCAGTCGTGGGCGCTTCGGGAAGTCCCACTTCTCAGAGGGCTTCTCAGCTGAGGCGTCGTGACGGCGCTTAGTCCCGTTGACCTGCTCGCTAGTCATTGTCGCTTCAATGGAATGGGTGCTGGAACGAAACTAGGTACTAAACAATGCTGTGGACTCATAGGATCGCAGGAACATATCCTACAGTCAATGGGAGTCAATGGCGGTCAATTGAGCAAAGTGGTTCGAAAGTGGCAGCCTGGAAAGGAAGCATGTGAATAATATCCCTTGACCATTAATTGACAACGAGCAGGGGTTGAGCTTTCCCCTTCATCCTTGGCGACGGGAAATCGGTGAAGTTGGAGTCCGTAAATTACCTGTGAGCCCCGAGATCCTCGTATGCCCCGATAAATGCATGTCATGCTATATTTCGACCTTGCCGAAGACGCCTCGATAATGCGGTAGAGCTATCAAATGCGCAATTGCCTTTTCTGGAACCAAGCTCAGCCCAACAACAAGGAATGAATGCGAGGAGCTTCAGCTTCCATTTCTCGACGGGGAACTGATGAATATGAAGTCGACGCCGGATCGGTTCTGCTGCCTCAGATTTTGCACTTGAGTTCCATTTTCCTTGCTATCACATCTCATAAGATCCATATCCTCCAGTGGCCAATCATTAGCAATGGATACTCCGCCGTTCCAACAAGCTCGGAGTCCCGTCCTCGCTCCTCAACAGCCCGACCGTACGCGCGAGCTCATTCTGAGAATCGAAACCATCCTAGAGCAAGGAGTAGCGGATCCCCAGCGTCGCGATCCTCCGGGGCCCCTTTTCCTCCCATTCTGTAGACGAACTGCTACGGGGCAGAAGATGCCCACCACCGTAACTCTTCCGGGACGGGATGAAGCAGAGGCGAGGAAATTTCGTACGCCTTTGATCACCAACTGCCCTGCTGCTTCCAGAATTCTCTATCAGTGGGAGGAAACACTGAGCTTGTTGCCATCTAACCTCCAACCAAGACCAGATATTGTACATTTTAAAGAGCGTGCATGTGGCGCTCACCACCGAGCGTGTGTTCTCGAAGAGGTTTGTGTTTGTATCGACTGCCAGTGATTGTTACTTGCTCCTGGATTGATTTGCTTGTTTTTTTTCCTCCTCAGTATTCGGGAACTGACGTAGTCGCAACGGGTTTGGGGAGCTGATAGAAATCTCTACTATGAAGAACCTCTGCTGTACGGTTCCCAAGGAAGAGTTGATCAGCTTGTCGATCAACTAGCCCTTACGTTAGGAGTCGGTCGTCATGATCTTGGCATCGTATGTCAATGGGAAAACATACGACGCAACCTTGAGTACCGCTCACGCTACATTTAGGTCGCTGCTGGAAAAGGCTTAGTATCGGGACCCATCAAGATTCACATGTGCGGATCTGCGATTATCGATGCCTCGCAAAATCTTGAGGCAAGTGAAGCGGACGGCTTGCCCGAGCGTAACTAGGACTCGAAAAGGATATCTCGCGCTCTAACAGATAATATTAGGGGAGCATGATTCCGCCGTCCAACAACATTCGTCAACTAGATCTGGCCTCAACCCGCTGGGTTCTAGTCATTGAAAAGGAGGTGCGTGCAGTCCCCCGCCCCTCGCCGCTTCACAGTTGATAAGCTAACTGTATGGTGGCAAGGCAACGTTTCGAACTCTGTCCAGGTCGAAGTATTAGGAACACTCGATCTATGGGCAGGGCCTCTTGGTAACGGTAAGGATACCGTTAATGTATGGTGGTGGCGTAATTGCCGTTGCCCGACGCTAATGGGAGCCGGACCCAGGGTAAAGGATATCCTGACCTTGTAACGCGGTCATTTCTCCATATGATACACGATATACGACCGGATATGCCTATTTATGCTCTCGTCGACCTCGATCCGGATGGCATTAATATCCTGAAATGCTATAAGTGGGGATCCTCCGCGCTTCGGCACGAGCAGAACATTACCCTTCCTCGACTCCGGTGGCTTGGGATCAAGAGTGACGACATAGTCCTCCCCTACAATGATACGAACAAGCTAGAGTTGGAGGATCTGAATAATCCTCCCCTGGCCATCCCGCGCGGCGGGTCAAGTCGGACACTGTTCGAGCGCAACATACAGGAGCTTGTGCCTCTCACGGACAGAGATAGCAGACTAGCAACGAAGCTGCTCGATGAACTCTCGGCCGATGAGGAACACGACATGGATGTCGCAGAGATACAGAGGGAACTTAGGACCATGCTTATGATGAACTATAAGACGGAGATACAGGCCGTGAATGTGGTTGGGGATGTTGCTAGGTATCTCGAAAGACAGCTTGCCTTTGATCTGGGAGGTCGTTACCCTTGCGCTGTTCCAAGAAGTGCAACATCACAAGAATCACCGAATAATTCCAGCCTTCCCATTACAAAGATATAAGTAGATTTTAAAATTAATTTATCCCAGAGGTTTCCCACGGCGAATTGTGGTTCTGTTGAATATTTCAGATATTTCAGCTTCCATCAAGTCCAACATCGCCCACAGACTCGAGGATCAGACAGTGCATTCATAGCAGGATGTGTCAATTTCGGCACTGTATTCCACTTGAGAAACTAACTTTCACCCACCAACCCGAATCATCTGCGGAAAAAAAAAAGTTGGGCGAACAACGAGGTTGAACTAAAAAAAGAATCGAATCGCATAAAGAAGAAGCGAGAGGAGGAACATCCGGTTTTCAAAAGTCACACGCACAAGGAGCAGCACACAGACACCCATGGCGCCGAACCTAACAGAGGACGAGATCGATGATCTCATCTTCTTCGCCCGCGCAGGCGAGAACAAGGAGCTTGAAGACAGCCTCAAGGAGCTCGCGGAGCGGGAAAAGGTATCGGCGGCAGAAATCATCACAGCGGCCCAGGATGAAGGAAAATCTACGTGTTTGCACATGGCGACGGGGAATGGACACCTGGGTAAGTGGTAGAAGACACAGGCGCGCGCACCCCTGCCCCTCCTACCCCGCGCTACCGAGATTTATATGAATTTGTTTTCTTCTTCTTTTTTCTAACCATTGCGCTATTTTGATATGGCGCGGGGGAGTAGAAACCGTCAAGCTACTCCTCCAACACTTCGCCTCGCGGCCCAAGGCCGAGAAGCAAGCCTACGTCGATGCGCCCAATGAATTCGGCAACACGGCCCTTCACTGGGCGGCGCTGGGCGGTCACCTCGACGTGGTGAAGTTGCTCGCGGAGGAGCACGGGGCGGCGCAGGCTGTCGCGAACGATCGGAACTACGTTGCGCTGGATTTGGCGCTCTTTAACGGGCATGAGGATGTGGCGGAGTATTTCTTGGGTCAGGTGAAGGGGTTGGAGAGTAAGAATGGCGGGGAGGGCGGTTTGGAGGGAGCTGTGGCGGGTATTGAGTTGGAGGGCGAGGAGGGAGAGGATGGTGATGTGAAGGGCAAGGGGAAGGCGAAGGAGACGGGGAGCGGAGGTGAAGAGAAGGCCGAGTAAAAGGGGCATAGGAGGAGGATACGATTATGAAATAATGAAGAGTTGAACAGCCATCGTTTGGGGCATCTCAAGGTCGGGCAAGACACACACACGCTTCCACACATACCCCCCCGGGGGGGGGCTCTCGAGGGACACCCAAGCTGGAAAACGCGACGACACAATATTGCAGAAAATCGAGGATGTGAATGCTGAGTATCCCGAAGTATCGGGGAAGAAGTACGCAAACGCTTCGCGCTTCCCCTTCTGTCGTCGAGGCGCGTGGATGTTCGAGAGTAAACTAGGAATCTCGCGTCGTGTGCTTTCTCCAAGGTTTGTGCCACCCTCCGTCGTCGGAACCTGGGGTATTTTACGGGGAACCCTGGACCAGCTGAGCGAAGGGGAAATATGAACATCCTTGCTCTTGGGTGACAGTGACACTTGCTCAATGCTATTTCAACAGTTTCCCCCAACTTCTTCCCCCCAATGATTTAAGTAAGACATTGCTTGGTGGAAGGGGGAAGCGACGACAAGGGTGTCAAGTATCGCGAACTAGACTGGGGATCTCTACCCGATAGGGCCAAGCTATTTGCTGCAGTGTGTTCCTGAGCCATACGGAGCAATACTGTATGTAATCGGCTTCGTGCGATTTTGTGTGGTTAAAATGGGCGTGATCAATGAGAGGTGTGATTGATGCTAGATGACCCAGGGTGCCATCGCAGTTCCTTGTCCAAGGTGGCTTGTGGCGTATCGGGGAAGCGTGGAATTAAAACCCTCGTTTTTTGTGATTTTAAAGTTTCTGAGAAATAATTGGATCATTACGACCAGGCTGTGTCGTACTTGTTGACCGAGCAGCTTCGGGGGGATACGATTGATGCAAGCAGAAGCCAGTGCAGTGGGTGGTGCGCACCAGGGGCGCGACTTCGGAGGCCGCATCAATCGATGGCATCATCAAATGGGGGCGCGCTGGGGGCAACTCGGCGGAACGAAGTAGGAGATTCGTACCAGATGCCTGCGGAAACCTGACCAGACCGTGGAAGTACGAATCGCGCATCGCGAGTTCGATATCTTGCCGGGCGCAGCGCTTTGATGGCATCGACGGACGTCCCGAGGCCCTGCGGCAATCCAGCCACGGAAAATTGAAAGGAAGCTCGAAAACCCGGCGAGCGTTGAGCGGTTCGACGAACGAGAACCCTGATTGCCAGCACGATCTTCGAATGCAAAACGGGGGATCCCATCCATCCCATCCATCCCATCCATTCCATTTCGTCCGATCCCAAGGAACCGTCCATTCTATCCATCCCATCCATCTTATCTATTCACTCCACGCATCCCGTTGCCTCAAGTCGGCGGGCGGTATGTCCAGCCTGGGCCATGTTATGCCATATACGAAGAAAGTAGTATTCGTGCAAAGTCGCATCATATCAAATGTTATGCGATGCTGGATGGATGGATTGATGCGTCATAGTTTGTTTCGTACTACATACATACTTCATCTTTCATCCTTGGACCTTCACCAATCTGGGGAGAGTATCCTACCCCGGGCATGGATCTCCAAAAGGTACGAAGTATCACAGCAGCAGACAGCAGGGAACATGGAAGTCTGGTAAAGCCCCTCAACTCCTTGTGCTTGCCGGAAACACCAGACGAGACGCCCAGAAGAGGGATGCGATCCATTGCGTCCATTAAATCCCACCCTGATCGCCACTAGTGGTGGTCAAGAGAAGCCCACCATCTTTCTGGAGGTATTTCTTTTATTTTTTATTTTTATTTTCTTTCTTTTTTTTTTTCACGGATCTATCATCCGTCTGCTCCACGACCCCAGTCCCAGGCCTGTCCTGCTGTCTAGGGTCGAAGTTATTCCTGATGTCATCTCCTTTGGTCTCCTCCTGCGAAGTAGAAGTATGCCGCCACTCTTACCCCCTCCCCCCCTTCTCTCCCCCCATGCCACATGCGATGCGATGCCGCTCGATGCCAGATGTTCGTTGGAGGTTAATAGGGTACCTGCCACATACGAAGTAGAACGAAACAGACTCTGACTCCCGTTGGCTGGCCTGGGACACTAGCAAATCCCCTCTCGTCTTCGTCCACTTCCGCTTCCCCTTCCTTGGCGAACCCCCACTCTCGTCTCCCCCCCGCCCCATCCTTGCCCCATCCTTGCCCCATGCCGAACGAACTCGTCGTCCTCGTGCAGCACATTCTGGGACATTTTGGGGACTCTGGCCGCGGCTGAGGTGCGATTATCTGCCCAAGAGACAAATGACGAATGGGGCCTCGGCGTGGGGGCACACCCCCCCGATGCCCTCGCTCCCCCCAATTCCCAGTTTCTGCACGCCACTCTCTGTGCGGTCTCGGTGTCTTTCATTTTTTTGGGGGAGAGAGGGGGGGCCTTGGGTTATTTGGGTTTGTCTTGTTCTCTGGTAAAGATCAATAACAAGATTGGGTTTTTGGGGGTGGTTTGATTCGACGTGGACAGACCAGCTTTAATGGTAGTAATAATTACGAAGAGAGAGTAATATACGAAGTGCAGAGAAGAGCATCCCCATTTCCAAGGACAACGAAGGAAAACGAACCATGGGAACTGAGACCGGACCCGAGGGACGACGACCCTGAAATCGTTGATGTTTTCTACGCCCCCTTGCCCTTTGTCCCTTGTCGTTTTTGCTCTTCCCCATTTCCCCCATCGTCTCCCCCGCGTGCGAAGAAGAGCAAATGTTCCCAGCAGAGCTTCAGTCTCCCACTTAAGAAACTTTATCCCCGGATGCCGATATGGACGAGCGAGACGTCGCTTAGATCCCATCCCACCCATCCATTTCGACTTCTTCCGTAAAGAGCCACCCAGATCTGGCTGTAATAGCTACCTCCCCAGTTCGACCTATGTGGGTGGGTGAGAAAGCGCGGCGGCCCTCGAGCTATTATTATTATTTGTTGTTTACGGTTGGGGTAACCGGACCTTTGGACCTTTGGACCTTTGGGGGAGTGCAGGTGCGGAGAAAGACTTGAGAAGAGAGAAGAGTGAGCCCGAGCAAAGGAGAGATAGAGAGAGAGAGAGAGATAGAAGAGAGAGAGAAACAGTGAATCGGGCTGATTGAAGAAGGCATTTGATTCATATAATCTGTCTCGTCTCTTGTCTCTCGTCTCTATCGCGTCGTGACAGCCTCTTCCACTCTTCATTTCCTTTATTTTTTCCTCCGAGCTCGACCCCGTCACTTATCATTTCCCACATCGCTTTCACTCTCCTCTCAGCCGATTTGCCCGTCGCTTCTTTATTTTTTTTCCCCTTTTTTTTCCTTTTCTTTTTTTCGCCTCCGGCCCTCTCAAACTCGACCCATCTAGAATCCTACCCCCATTTTAGATTGATTTGCCAATAACCCCCACTCAGCGTCATACCCGCTTTGGATCATTGATCCTTTTTTTGACTCTCTTTCGTGCTCGGCTTTGGGAATCCATCACTCATTATCCTGCTTGCTTTGCTCGTCCCCCCAAAAATCCTGCAACTGTGTCGTTGCTTTCGCGACCGGAGGCCAGGAACACACCCCCGCCCATTCATCCTATGGACGTCCTCTCGTAGTCGGGGGTCAACAGAGAAGGAAAAAGGAAAAAGGAAAAAAAGAAAAACAAAAATAGAAATTTAAAAGGAAGCCGAGCCCTTGTCTTTGCGAGATGGCGACTCACCAAACCCCCACTGGCGCCTCCGCCGTGGGAGTTTCTGCGACCGCGACCTCGGGAAACGACGCAAGAGTCAACAATAACAGCCACCATCACCACCAACATCATGTCGGCACAAACAGCAGCAGCAGCCCAGATGCTAATGCGAATGCGTCGCGCGTAGCAGGTGGAACGACCTCGGCGTCGGGAGGTTCGACGTACAAGCGCGCGAGTCGCAAAGGTGCGCCGAGGCGGTTCAACTGCTCTTATCCCGGTTGCGACAAGATTTACTCGAGGGCTGAACATCTTCAGCGCCATCAACTGAACCGTAAGTAAATGAAAGCGCGAGCCTTCGCCACCACGAAGATATGAGTTGTGTGTGCATGTGCGTGTGCGCGCCAGTATCTGTGTGTGTGAAGCCGAGACAGTGAAACTATGTCCTCCACGCGCGGGTGTCCCCAGTTGCTTTTCTTTTCTTTTTTTTTTTTTGGCCCCCTCTCTCTTCTCTGGAGGTGGAAAGAGAAGAGAGATCCATCACCTTTCATGCCGGCTAACCACATCCGCCTGCAGATAACCCCAAGGAGATCTATCAATGTGACGTGCCGGGTTGCGAGCAGAAGTTTGTGAGGTTAGATCTCCTCGCCCGCCACAAGAAGCGGCACTCGGGTACTTACATTCCCCGGAACCGGGTGCCCAATTTTAACACGTCCGGCGTCGGCGTGCCCTCACCTACTAGCCCGGTGACTTCGCCGACTAGGGAATCTCCTTCTGGCTCTGGAATGCAGCCGCAACATCCCGGGTCGCAGCAGTCGCATCAACAACATCCAAATCAGCAGCAGCAACCACACCCACATTCGCATCAGCATCAGCATCAGCATCAGCATCAGCATCAACACCAACCACAGCACCACCCGCAACAACTTCCGCAGCCGCAGCCGCAAGCGCAAGCCCACCGCCCGTCTCCCACGCAGCCTCTCCCTCCTCAACAACCACAACCACACCAACCTCCTCCGGGACCGCAGCAGTCCAACTACTCCCAACCAGTCTCGCGTGGACCATACGACTCCCCTATCCTCCTCCCTCCTAACTCCAATCCGGCAGGACCTCCGCCAAGGTTAACTCACAGTAATTCATGGCCACCACCACCACCTCCCACGTTAAACGATTTGAACGTGAACATAATCCGTCCAAAACCTGGCGCCGGTTACTACCGCCGCGACACAGCACCTTTACCAGGCCCCACCAGCATGATAGCATATAGCGGCGTCTCCGACGAGCAGCTGATGGCGCGCGAAAATTTCGCCGTCTGGCTCTTCGACCCCCAGACGAGCTACAGCGACTTCAGCGTAACCAACATCCCCTTCATCGAGGGCGGTCTCGAATCGACCTTCAACAACAACATCCAATTCGACTACGAATCCCTCACGAGCCGGTCGCAGCTCGACCCCACTCCCCCGCGCCAGATGGAAGGCCCTGACGACCTCATCAGCGAATCGCGCCGCCAAGAGATCCTCCGCATGTTCCGAATCTTCCGCGAGCGCAACGACCGGTACGAATCCAGCATCGTGAACCTCGTGCGCGAGACCGGGGCCGGCGACCTGCCCGCCCTGAACCTCGAGATGATGCGCGACTGCGTCCATGAGTATTGGGAGTCGGTGTCCCCGCGCCTGCCCATCATCCACCAGCCCACCTTCTCCTCCAACAGGTGTCCCATCCTACTCCTTATGGTCATGGTGGCGCTGGGCGCCGCCTCGCTGAGGAGCAGGGACGGCGGAGGCAGCTTGAAGGATTACGGCGCCTTCGCGGACGTCATCATCGAGGGCGTGCGCTGGGAGATTGTCATGGCGGAGGAGGCCACGCCTCCCGTCGGGCTGTGGGTGGCGCAGGCGCTGCTCCTGCTGGAGTTTTACGAGAAGCTGTACTCGTCGCGGAGGTTCCACGAGCGCGCGCACATCTACCACTCGTCGACCCTCACGCTGCTGCGCCGCGGTAGTCCGCTCATCGGCAGAGCTGGGAGCGAATCACCTCCGGAAGAAGCCGCGCCGCCGCCGCCGGTCCCGGGAGACCAGCAATCCCAGCACAGCGGAGCCGGCACGTTAGATTCCCGCATGTGGTGGATCCGGTGGGCCGAGACCGAATCCATGCACCGCGTCGTCTTCGTGGCTTTTATGCTCGACATCATCCACGCTGCCATGTTCGGCCACACCGCCGACATGGCGCCCCACGAGATCCGCCTGCCCCTCCCCTGCGACGACAACCTCTGGACGGCGCCGAACCCGGACATATGCCGCCAGCTCGACGGAAACCTGCGAATGTACGGCGTGAAGCCCGTATCCTTCCTCGACGGGCTCAAGAATGCCCTCCACGGCAAAGAGGTCAAAACCCACTCCTTCGCCCGCATGATCATCATGTCCGGCCTGCTAAGCGTAGGCTGGCACCTAAGCCACCGCGAGACGCACCTCAAATGGCTCGACGTACGCGCGCCGTCGGCCGACACCCGCGACAACTGGCGCAAGATCCTCCTCAAAGCCTTCGACATCTGGAAGGGCAGCTTCGACAACGCCAACGGCGACACCGCCGACACGCGGGGCTCGACGAACGGCCCCGTCCACAGCGCCGCCATGCTCTACCACCTGGCCCACATCTGCCTCCACGTGGACATCGTAGACTGCCAAGTCTACGCCGGCGCCAAGCGCCTCCTCGGCCGCAAGGTGTCCATGCGGGACTACTCCAACGCCGTGGGCCGCATGAAGATCTGGGCGAAGCAGGCCTCCACGCGCCACGCCATCCTCCACGCTTTCCGACTCCTCCACCGCGTCCTCGTCGACCCCCGCTCCAAAAAGGGCCCCACTGCCGACGCCTACATCGACTCCTTCTCAGTGCCCTACTCCATCCGCCACGAACCCGACCCCCATCGCCCCTGGATAATGTACTACGCCGCCCTGAGCATCTGGTCCTTCGTCCGCGCCGTGGCCCCAACGCACTCTCGCCCGCCCCCGATCCAGAACATCCTGGCTCCGATGGACAGCTACAGACGCATGGGGAGCTACTTGACCAGCGTGGCGAGGCTCGACGACCTTAGCGAGAAGACGGCGGCGGCTATGTACGACGGCCTTCCTGACTTGCTCGACGCTTTGAGGAGTAGTCTTGGCGAGGCGAACTCGGAGCTGTTGCAAGAGGCGCACGCGAGGTTGAAGGTTTGTAAGGATATGTTGTCGGGGACGGCGGCGTGGGAAGAGGCGAAGAAATGAAGAAAAGGGGTAGGATTTTTATTTTTATTTTTTTATTTTTATTTTTATTTTTATTTTAGATGGTAGCGGGAAGTCGAGCGTTGTTTCGAGACTTTATGTGCTCTTATGTATCTATTGAAGCTTTTCTCTTTTCCGCCATGCATCTTTGACAATTGGGAAGGAAGGAGTCGGCCTGGGAAGCTGGGAAGCTGGGGAGCAAAGGGAGGAGACTAATCTAATCCAGGTGTATGAAATGCATTGGCGTTGGTAGGATATTATCGTGGCACAGAGACATTTGCAGGATGAGTAGCTCTCGACTCGCTCATGATCTACTTCTCTACTTCCTCTCCTTCTTCCTTAATTCACTGAGCAGTAGAATCGTATTCTTGAGCCTTAGTAGTAGTAGTCGTCGTCTCCTGAAAAAGCAGAAAAAGAGAGGAGGAAAAAAAAAAAAAAAAAAAAAAAAAAAAAAAAAAAAAAAAAACTTAAACCGATGAACAATGTCGAGGGTTTCTGAGGGTTAAGCCAAGACGCAAAGCCATGTTGCCCAAACGCCAAGGCTCACCAAAAAACAGAAAAGGAACGACAAGAAAAAAAAAAAAAACAAGAAAACAAAAAAGAAAAAGAACGAAAAGGGCCCAAGTCAACTCTAGTCTTGCTTCATGGTATGTTTCGTACGAGAGCTTAACGACAGACAACCGCTCCAGGGAGCCGCTGATGCCTTGGCGTAGAGGTAGAATGACGACCTGGAGGCCTAGTATCTGCTCGGTCTTTGACCTTTCAGTCAGTGGGATTTCCGTTATCAGAAGGGGGGTTTACTGACGTACTAGGCCTCTAATCGAGGTTATCTTCGGTCTCAGAATCGCTATACTCCGAGGAGCTGCTGTCCTCATCACTGGTTGGTGCGTTGTCCTCACCTGGGATCACCCAACGGCCACAGTCACTGCCCGAATCGTCGTCAGAATCGCGCTCGACCCAGATGGGTTCGCGAGACTGGTCGAAGGGGTTAGTATCGACAGACACCAGTGCTGCAAGCACTCCAGCAGCAGATTCGTCGTTCCTAGCTACCTGGGCAGTTGTGGCTAGAAAGAGAGAATCATTCGCTTTCGCACTCAGGCAGGCGGGGCGCCTATTATGGCGCCTCTCAAAATCGGCGTCTCCAAGTCTGTCCAAGTAGTTTTGGCGGGCTTGGTAAAAATAGCGGAGGATATCTGCAAGGTCCAAAGGTTCGATGGGCTCTGCCCACGGGGTCATCTTGATAACTTGCTCTGCTATATTAATGTCGGAAGCCAGCCCTTCCTTCACAACATCAGTGGCAGCATTTATCAAAACCTCAAGGCTTTGGTCGAAAGAAGTTTTGTTTAGGAAAGCTTTGTGCTGCGCAACGCACTTTCTGAATGCCTTCCGAGCGTTTCTGGGAGGCCATTGGATATCATCGTACAGGTAACCGGCGCGCGGACGGAACGTGGTAAAGTTGTACTTTCCCTGCTTCCTCTTGTCCTTCGGAAAAGCCGTCTTCTTCTATCAAGATACATGTCAGTTATTTATCGCTTCTATTCACTATGCTTAGTTGTGGTTAGGATAAACGAACCTTATCATCATGGACGCCTGTTTCCAATTTGGGGACGGTGACAGGACTGGGACCGTGGGAGGCGGCGTGTAGGGGAAGAGGGGACGCTTCTTGATCGTCCAGGCCGAGATCATCGCTTGCAGATACGCCAGTGAGGTCAACAGTCGGGCTCTCTTGCGAGTGGCCCTTGTTGCGAATTGGTAGAGAGTGAACTCTCACCCGCTTGAGAGGGTGGCGGGGAGGGGACTTCGAGGCTCGTCTTTTCGACATTATGAAGGACGGGTTTGAATGATAGAGAAAAATAGAGGGATGTGACACTTGTCAGGGCATTGCGGTGTGGTGTTGATGGATTGAAGATGAGACTGGGAGATGTGTGTCAAGGAAGAAAAGGGGGAGCTGGTCTGCTCAAGAACAAGAGGAGGAAGGGGAAAAAAAAAGCAGTAGATGAGATACATTTATCACAAGAGAAAAGATACTGGAGCAAGGATACTGGAGCAAGGATACTAGAAGAAGAATACTCGAGGAAGGAAGGAAATTATCTCGAGTTAGAAGATGCAGAAAAGTAAATACTTCGAAGTTTAAAGACTAGAAACAAAGTCCATTAGAAATATCATATTAAATAAAAGGAAAAAAGATCAAACTCAAGTTTCAATCCTAGACAATAAATAGTATAAGAAAAGAATTAAATAATATACAATCTTAAGGAAAAGAGAGAAAAAAAAAAGTAAAAGTAAAAAAAAAAAAAATATTTTGATTGCCCACCCACCATCCCTAACCTGCCCATCTTCCCTAGCAGGTTGATCTGTTCGATGTTAGCCAAGAGGTCTGAAGGGTCGGATTACTTACTTGTTATTTAATTATTTCCTGTATTTTTTTTTTGGTTAGTAGGGAGCATTGCTAGCATCATATCGGACCAGGACAAGCGTGGCGGATGTAACAATGCTGTGCCACCCGGGATTCGAACCCGGAGACTTCACTCCATCAGAAAATCTGAATGGAGAGACCACTACACCAAGGTGTAGTTGGTGGTGATGACTTCTGACCAAATTAGTCCATATAAGGGGTATTCCAGGGCGTGTGCGGCTGTTCAGTTTGAGGAAGGAGCAAGCAGCCGGGGCGGGCGCTCCTGCCGCGAAGGCCAGCACCCAATTTGGATCCAATCGTTGGCGAACGAACCACAGCTGCAAATCCATAGCCATCCTTGCCAGAGACCACTTCCAGGACTTGAATGTGTGGTCGTGGTTGTTGCAAGAATCCTCCGAAAAGGCCACCCACCAGATATGTGATGAGATGAGCGCACGACGTCAGTCAGTACTTGGTTCCCGGAAGAAACACTGGTAGGTTCTGCTCCCGATCTCGAAGCACAATTGGAGCCGCCGCTCAGTTTGATCCAGCACTTTTCTGACCTCGATAAACCCAGATATAAGCCCATTCAAAGCAACCAGCAATCCACCACGCAGTTTGTGACTTCTCGACACGTCCCCCTCCCCACATATCTCCTGGTCCACCATGGAAGGGGAGATGAGAGGTTCTCGAGGCCAATCTGTTGTGAGTCTTATGATAGATGCGAAAGAGCGCCATCAATGGCATGCTCTGTCCGGCAGGCTCAGTATAACAGATAGCCGACACCAGTCCCCTTCGAGACGGTACTCAAGGCAAAATCGTTTGGGTGCCAGGCGATCGACTAATCGGAAAATATTCGTCGGCCCTATCCTCAAGCTCTTGAACCAATACTTGCAGTTCTTCCCAAAATTCAGCGAAGGGATTCCCGTTTGCATGAAGGTTATCGCCCGTTTCGTTGGGACCAGGACCTCTTTTCGGCTTTTCGCTCCAACTCCCTCACTCCCAACCGCCCACACCTCCAAAATGTCCGAGATACCACGACGCCGCGCTCTCTGGTGCCTCCGTCATTGAAATATCCCCAATGAATAGCTTTCGAAAGCGTTGTCGGCCGTTCGAGAGATCCTCGTTATGTGAGGTTGCGTTGGAGTTGATGAGGTGACGTTGAAACAATCATTGATCCAATTTTTAGCCGACAGCCTGGCCGACCCACCGATTCACCGATTCACCGCCTCCGCCTCCGCTCTTCGCCTGCCCGACCTCGCACTCCCTCACGCTAACTAAAATCCTCCACAGATTTCCGTCTGGCTCTGGTGCCCGGGACACTCAATTCCGTGATGTGGCATTGCTGCCGCGGTTGCCAGGCTATTGGGGTGGTGATGTGACTGAGGAGAAGACAGGATGGCTGATCGCTGCGGACAGTACCGAGGTAAAACAATGTCAATTAAAATAAATGAAGTTCTATAAATTCAAGATAAGAGGACGTTCAATTGGGGTTTGGAGCCTCTCTACATTGATCAATTACTCACCACAATCACTTAAGCTCGTTCTTTCTCAAGGTACGAAGTACAACATCTGGACAATACCGATATTATAACCCTCTCCAGAGCGCGGCAGAGTGGCGAGAAGTCTCCATCTCAGCTGCTACGCTTCTACGAAGTATTGGCAAAGACGACCGCAAAGCTCTGGAATTGAAGGAACACAATCTACAATCATGCAAAATATTGGATTGTAGTGTGCAGAGGTGAGTTTTCTGCGACGTTAAATGTCACATCAGTTTCGAGAAACACGGACTAGGTACGTGTTCGGCAGCATTATATCAATTAATGATGATGTTGAGCATCAATGCTTATGGCCCTAAACGATCTTATAGTGCCGCATTGGTAGGTCTTCCGAGACCCTGTTACAATGGGTGAACCCGATCCTTTGAAAGGTGCCATCCCCCATATCCACTGCCACGATGGCCGCGATCCTCACCATTTCTCTTCCTGGCCTGGGTTGCTCGTTCCAATAGTCCGTATCAAAATTGGTCTCTCCAAACGCGAAGTGCGGATTAACAAATCGGCGAGGCTGGATCGTTTCACGGTAAGTGGTTCTCGCACGCTTCAGTTCAATACATACAACGGGTTTCTTTCTTGCCAAGGCCTCGTCCTGTTTGGCGTCTAGGTTGAATTGACAGCTGCTAATCTTGTCCCCGGAAATCTTCGCGTGTCCCTCCAAGACAACTTCGAAAGGGCCATCCATGGAGATAGCGCAAGTGAAGAGGGTGAGTGATCCGCCTGTAAGGTGTCCGAATGACTCCTTCCCGGCTCTTGTGCATTCTATGTGCGATATTTTTGCATAGAGCCAATCGCCGGCGTCGTCTTGGGAGCTCCAGATATCTGTCGCGTTGCATAACCCGCCTCGTCGAGATGCCCATGAAAAGGAGGGCGCGACGTACTCGTCGAGGCGGTAGCATCGCTTCGGACAATCTTTCTCCCTGTGGTCTTTGTCGCAGAGTTCCGAACACATCCCCATCCCCCACGAAGACGACCATTGGAGGCCTCGATGTAGATCAGCTTCCCAGAGGCCGGCGTAGTATGTCCCGAGAGCTGGTTGAAGGATATTTGCCATACTCGAGAGCGCCGGGAGAAGATCAGTCCAATATGTCAGTCCCTTGTCACAGTAATCTTCTGTGAGGCGGCGGTAGGCATGCAGGATTGTCTTCAACGCATCGGGACCCATATTCGGCTGGCCGATGGATCTTATTGATGCCGCAAGCACGGTCTTGAGAGACTCGGCCTGCTTAATTTCCCGTCTCGAGACCCCGCCACACTCGCAGCTCAACGTGGTGTTGCATTCAAAGAGAACCTCGCTCTTCGTGAAATGCAAGATGCGTGGCGCGAGCATGCGCTCTTGGAAGCACCAACCACGCTTAAAATACTCGCTGCACCTGCCATCCTGCGTCGTCCTGATAAATTGGCCGTGGTTGTGAAGCTGCCTAGAGAATATGTTGCACGCCCGCCCATCTCTGCCGCGGACCGTCGCCTTGAAAGGGGTTTCTCTGGAGAGATGGCAGCCGCCATCGATATGCGTCTGGACTTCGCCATCCCAGTTATGGGTTGGATGAGCCGCCACCGTGACGTAGGAGCTTCTGTAGTATTGGCCCATTTTGGCAGCTTCGGCCCTCCAGTCGGCCGGGTCGTCTTGAATGATGCACAGAGAGTCGATCCAAAGGTATTTTATCTTTAGTTCGATACATATTTGGACCACGTCTCGATATGTCTTTGGCATGTCTCCAAAGCGAATCTCTTGCAGCATGGCTCCTATATTGTTTGTCTCCGTGCGGATAGGCTTAGACGCTGCCCAAACATGGCTCAAAGCAACATATCTTCCGGTTTTCTTGTTTGTATTCTCACAGAGCCTGATACGCGTCGGGAGAGTACCGCAGCTAGATACCGTGATTTCAATATATCGAGATGGGAGAATGCTATCCTCGGTCCACGGGCATAATTCATGATTGGAAACGCAGCCGTTGAGCCAGGTACGCACACGAGACCAGCAGCTGTCCGAGAATACATTTTCGGGCATTCCGTCCTTGAATGGTAGGTTGGGCCACGGAATAGACTTCGGTTCTGCAATACCGATGTGAGCCCTCAAGCATTTCGTGCTTCCCGACTTTCTTCGGGATATCTGTTGGACATTTTTGAGACCGTGAGCTTACCGGCATCCGTGTAGACCCACAGGTCAAGTTCTGGGGGTCGACCAGACAAGCCAGCCGAGGAATACTCAATATTGAGGTTGCCTTCGTGATAGATGATCCGGGCGCCAACGTTTCCTTGACGCGATGAACCTCGAAGATTAGCGACCACATTTCCGAGAGGGATGGTGCCGTGGTGCTCGATGGTGCGGTACACGAAGTCGCAAAATATGCATCCCGATCGACTTCGCTCTAATTCGACTAACGAGGCGAAACATGTCCCAATCCCTATGGCGTGAATGCTTTGGCACTTTCCGCAGATGTATCCGGGGGGAGGAGGAAACTCGAATGAGGGATTATCGAGGTAGGCGACACGACTTATAACAGGGTGCGTCTTAATGCCGTGTCGAACAATTTCCGGGATCATTCCATCGGAATCGGAGTCGGTATCCATGCGATCGCTCATCTTGAGATGTTCGCTAGTTCTCGATGATCTTCTCTGTGATGAGCCGGTCGGGTTTACTTCGAGACTGCCCGAAAAGCCAGCGAGAATCCATCTCGAGAGGCCCCGCCTCACTCATGTCGTTGCTGATGCTGCTATTGGCCGCTATCGAAGAAGCATCGCTTGGGTTACTGAAAGGAGAGCAGGCTGAGTCCTGAGAATGGCGGACTCAAAACAAGATGCGAGCCAATAGCCCGTCCTACCCCCGAAATGCTGCTTCCTCTTCACTCACTGAACGACACTCTCCAACCCGGTTCCTTGATTCGCTTCGGTAAAACTGATGCCAACATTTGAGTATCTGCATCATCCGGCTTCTCTCCAATCGAGTCATGCGCTGGCCCATCAAATAAAGCCTCCACTGGGATCGCCACGTTTGTGCTGGTAACTCCCTTGGAATCTGACCGGGTGAGAGTTACAGCGCCAACCCCAGCCAGGGCTCTGCGAAGAGGAGGGCTTCCTTTTTTATCATATATATATATATATATATTATTTATTTTTAAGAAGAGCGATTTCTTGTCAGATTGACACTTTAATCAGTGGCTGGATAAACAATTACAGTTAACAGAAGGGGTGTTCCTGAAGCCTAGGGATATTGGGAAAAAAAAAGAATAGAAAATATGAAAAAGAGAGGAAAGAGAGAAAAGAAAGAAAGAGAGCAAGGTCGAGATACAATGCTCACTTCTACTCCCTCCCCTCATCTTTCCCATGATCATGATGGTGCCTATCGTGTACGAGATACGAAGTCATATGAAGATCAAAGCCCAACACACTAACTCACACTATTGATCTGCTGTGGCGGAGCAGCCTCTAGGGAGCACAGCTCTTCAGCTCCTCCAGCTGAACTCTTGGCGCTTGGGTTTAGGAACATCAAAAAGCTCCGTGTGAAACCATAGTAGGCCCAATCTCATCTAAATCTTGGATTCTCCCTCTTCAAATACTTTCACCACTGTTCAATTTCTCAATCTCGACTCAGGGATCACACACACATTGATACATTGATCGCAATGGCCGACACCGCTGGCCAAAGGGCTCGCGCACTTCCCCTCAACCTCTCCACAGCAGCCACCACAGAGCTCGTCCTCTCCACCATCCACGACCGCGTCATTGGCACCATCATCGGCTCCGCTCTCGGGGATTCTATAGGCCTCTACACCGAGTTTCTCTCGGCCCAGATCTCCGAGCAATCTTACCCCGCCCGGCGCTTCGTCCTGAGCCCGGAGGAAGAGGCGACTTCGTTCCGCAGGGACTATCACCGCTCGCCGCACAAGCCCGGAAACTGGACAGATGACACCGATCATGCCCTTCTCATCCTCCTTTCCTTCTTGCATAATGAGGGAAAGCTGGATCCGCGGGATTTTGCTGCGAGGTTGAGCGTGTGGGTCAGCAACGGTCTCCGGGCGCTAGACACGCTTCCCTTGGGTCTAGGTCGGACGGTGGGGAGCATCGTGGGCAAGAAAGCCTTCACCGAAGATCCAGAAGGAACGGCGTACGATGTATGGGTACAAGGGGGGAAGAACATTGCACCAAACGGAAGTTTGATGAGGACGCATCCCTTGGGCATCATGTGCATTGGCAAATCACAGACGCAGACCTTCGAGACGGCCGCTCGGTTCTCCGTCATGACGCACGTAGATCCCCGATGCGTCATCTCCTGCGCCATAGGCACGGATCTCGTCCGCGGCCTTGCGCTCAGCGAATACACGACCGAGGCCGACATTGACTCTGTCATCGAGGCAGCTCTGGCGTGGTATCCTCCCTGGGCAGCCGCACATAGCGAAGAAGTAAATCGCGAAGCCGATCCGCCGCTCGAGATGGAAGAATTCAATCGGCACATCAATGCGAAAGACATGGCAAGTTTAGAGTTGGATGATAGCCAAAAAATGGGCTACGTCTACAAATGCCTGGGTTCCGGGATTTTGGGTCTGCGTCTGGCCATGCGTGCCGTAGCTTCTTCGCCGGCGCCGCTTCGGGCGCAAGCCACAATCTTTGAAGAGGTCATCACGGATCTCATCATGCGCGGGGGCGATGCAGATACGAATGCGTGCTTCGCGGGGGCGCTTCTGGGTTCGTACCTCGGATACAAAGCACTACCTATCCATTGGAGAGAAGGCCTGCAATATGGAGAGTGGCTGATGGGTAAGGCAGAAGGTCTCTCGCGGACACTCGGCATAAGCGCTGGGTCGTATAATGGCAAAGAGGACAAAGATACTGCGATCGACGGCGGACGAGGGTTACTGACGCAAGCTCAGATGGAAGAGAGGTTCATGCGTCTCCAGGGGCGAGTTGCGCAAGAGGAGCAAGAGTACAAAAGCAAAAATGAGGCAGAAGAGAAAAAGGCCAAGAGCCTGTTTTCAAAATTTCAGCGAAGCAAATGATCCAGGATACAATCAAATGAGTTATGAATTACGCAACCTAAGTATATTCTATGAAGTTGACACTTATATTAGTCTATCAGCGCATGGCTGTTCATTGTAATTGTATTTGATGTCGTGGACACCATTTTAACAACCCCCCCTCTCCGTATTCACCCTTTATCCAATACGCTTGCAAAGACGAGTACCATACTCGATGACCTCCCACTCCTCAGTTCCGGGAGTAGATACAGCATAAAGAATTCCACGGGGATCCCACTTCTTCTTGAGTGCCTTGAGATCAGGATAAACGTCACCCCAGAAGTGCTCCTGCCAGTTAGGCTGGAAAGGGTCGGCCTCGTTGACGTAGCTGGCACCGTAAGGACCGGCGGCCCTGAGGGCGGCATCCTGGACGTTGGTGAGGACGTCCTGGAGATCGGCCTTTTCGGCCACAGAGGCGTTCTGAGGAACGGGGAGGATGGTGATGATGAAGTCGGTACCCTTCCTCCAGAGAGGGTGGGTTGCGCTCCGAGCAACGGGGAGATTGTGACCGGCGTCGAAGAGATGACCGACCATGAACCCCTGATCCACGAGGTCTTCGCGGGGGCTAAGAACCGTTTTGAATGCTTCGATAATCTCATCATTATTCTCCTCGACATCCCTGTGGGTGAAGAGCCACCCTCCCGTAAGGGAGAAAGAACCAGCAACCTCGTCCTCAAAGCGGTCGAGGTACAAATCGTGAAGCGACTCGTACTCGTAAATGCTCAACTCGTGAGGAACTCCAGAAGCCTCAAAGTCAGCAACCATGGGCGCGAGAATAGCCCCGAGCTGAGCAGCAGTTTGATTCACAGCGACGAAAGGCTTCACGCGGAAGAGCATGGGGCCGATCTCAAAATAGACGTAGAGGCCGCTGTCGACAAAGTGATTGCTGTGCTTGTGGAAGATTCGGACGCCCTCCCAGAACACATCGGGGTCGGAGATGGAGGTGAAGTTGACGAAGAGATCGGCGGCGGCGCTGGGGAGCTCGGGGTAGGCGCGGACCGTGACGGTGAGGACGATGGCGAAGGTGGAGGGACCGCCTCCCTTGAGAGCCCAGAAGAGCTCGGGCTCGTTGTCAGCGTTGACAGTCTTGTACTCGCCGTCGACTGTGAGGATGTCAAATTCGAGGACTTGGTCTGCGGCTAGGCCGTACAGCGTGGTTAGGGGACCATGGCCGCCGCCTTGGATGAAACCACCGGCAAAACCGACAGTCTAAGAGCACGATAAAAAACTCCGATGTTAGTGAATTAAACAGCCTTAATCTTGTTCATTTCATCCTCCAGAGGCGAACGTACCGGACATTCACCCGTGACGACAGCAAGACCCTTGGCAGCCACGGCCTGGATGAGCTCACGACCCTGAACACCAGCACCAACCTTGACAGCCGGTCCATTATAGTCACCGGGCCCTGTGAAGCTGTCAAGGAAATCAATGTCCTTGAAGATGTGGGTGTTAATGACGAGGGCACCCCAGCCGGTGCTGCGGCCAATGAAATCGTGTCCGGTGTTGCGGATGATGAGACGAAGGTTGTGCCTGCGAGCAAAGTCGACCCCGGTCTTGATGTGAGCATGTTCCTTGGCGAGGATGACATAGACACCGTAGTAGCCAAGGGTGCAAGGCTCATCAGGATTCTCGGTGGGCGTACAAGTGGCATTTGTGAAGTACTTCCACAGGCTGAGAGCATCCTGATCGGTTCTGGTAGGACAACAAGCGTCAGAATTCGCACAATAAGGTGCCACGGAGTTTCCGGATTTTTGGTGCCGCTACTTACGACCACTGCTCTGTGGCATAGTTGGCAGTGACCTCAGCACACTTCTCTGCATCGTAGGTCTCAAGGGTGCCGAGAGGGCCCTCAAAGGTGTTGTGGCAGGCCGCTTCCGGAGGGACGTGGATTATGAGGTTGCCGTCGACGGTCGAGTTCAATCTTTTCCACTCCTTGCTCTTGGGCCAGCAGTCATCACCGACGTAGCACTTGCAGCCATACTGCTTCCCTTCCCACACACGGGGTACGAGGCCCGTAGGACACTTGGCTGCCTGAACAGTCACGGTCTGGAGGAGCAGCAGCACCGAGGCTGCTAGAGATATGAAGCGACCCATGTTTTTCCTTGCCTGATCCCCTAGTTCTTGGTCCTTCGGTCTTCTTGGGGGTGAGGCTGGTGGAGAGGAAGACGAGTAAAGGGATAGTGTACGCTGAATTTTAAGCACTGGAGAAAAGAGTGAACTCCAAGATCTATGAAGAAAAGCGCTTACGGCTCCTAGGAAGGAAGCAACCGAGAAGTCGACGAAGGCAGACTACGTCTTATACAAAGCAAAACCGGATTAGGTCGGATTACAGATCAGGAAAATGGACCGACCGTACGGCCGGGGATGTTTACTAGGATCTACGAAACATGAATGATTGATGTTCTAGTTTGTGGAGTCGATGTAGTCGTAATCGCTCTCCCCTGGTACATCCCGGGTGGCTCTACGGAGGTACGACGTTGACAATGTGAGTGGAGAGCTCACTGGGAGCTTACACGATGGTCCAATGTTACCTTGCACGAAGTATGCGAAGAAGAATTGGGTAACGAGTCATTGCCAACCCTCAAGTGTCAGGGCAAAGCACGAAGTACGAGCCCCTGAGAAGGTAGGGAACGAATTTTGGGATGAGTTCTTCTGCAGAGTCTTTGCGCAGGGGAGTGAATAGACCTGAGAAAGCTCCTGCAGCAGCCCATTATTACAATACCACGGAAAGCAGAGCGCGAGGTCCGGGATTTGTCTCCGAAGGATGCTAAGTCTTTGGCAAGTGCATCAATCTACGAAGTACCAATAACACGCAGGACAATGGGCTTGGCGCATGCGGGTATGCAGGTACAGACTCTTCGTAGAGCTGGACACCGAATCCTCTCTTACTTCGTAAGTTTGACTGTACGAAGTAAAATATGTCAGATTTCTGGGTCGAGGACAGTCTGCAGAGCAACAGTACGAAGGACACTACCACGAACTACTGCCACCCCATGTCAGTCCATATGATGGAGGTTTGTTTGATTGGGGGGATATTCGGGATTGCAACCGACGGCGCTCTGGGCCGGAAGCAACGAAGGCGCCATCCGTACCAGGGGAAGACCGCTGCGTGCTGGTCGAGACTAGGACAAGCCAGGACTAGTCCGGGAAAACGGAGCTTGGACTCTGTGGGTGCCCGGGGGGGGGGGGGGGGGGGGGGGGGATTGGGTTCTTGTTGGTTCCGATGAAGTTGGAACGAACGCGAATTATAAATATGAACCTGGGGGACTGTAAGAATGGCCAGACGCCTTGCAAGGTTAAGAGCTGCAAGGATCATGATGTGAGATTGCTCGCAGTGGCTAGGGTCGCAAGGTCAATCTCTTCTGCCAGAGTTCCATTCCCCGTCGCTTTTAGGCTCAAGAAGAATCGCAATTTCCCAGTTCCAAGTTCCCTCGAGTGTAAGTTTTCTCATTCTCCTTGCCTTTTCCTTTGCCCGTGCTCTTTTTCTTATTCTTTTCTTTTCTTTCCTTTTTTTTTTTTTTCCTGTAAATTTCTTTCTTTTCACTTTTTCCCATAATTTCCCCTCATTTTCTTTTATTTATCTTAAAAAAAAAAAAAAAAAAAAAAAAAAAAAAAAAAAAAAAAAAAAAGCTGTTCTTCCTAGTATCACCAAACTCCCGCTTGTCCTTGGACCTTTTCGCGTCCTTCTTTTGAGGATTCTACTACACTTCTTCCACTTCGCCCTCGGTGATGAACTTTCTAAGCTTTGCCATGCCGGCTTGATCACCTTGCACAGTCCCAGCCACCTCCTTATCGACCCAACCCTTGGTGTAACCGCCACCAAAATCGGTAATCCATGCATTGTTGTCCTGGTCGATAAGGACGTTGTCTGCCTTGACATCCCCCCAGATGACGCCAATCTTGTGAAGCGCGGTAATGGCGGCGTCGAGTTGACTTATCCACCGTTCTCTGAGGGAAGCAGAGGGCTCATCCGGATCAACACGCGAGAACATGGTTTGGCCACCATGGTCTATGTAACTCAGCAACAAGCCGGCGATAGAGCCCTGATCATTCATCACGACACCGTGAAGCGAGCATATGTGGAGCTCAGGATCCAGATTGGCCGCATTAATCTTCTCATACGCCCGGAGCTCGTTTTCCGTCTGGGCATTGGAGTAGCACATCTTAAAGAAGCAGGTTGTTTGACCGTCGGCCATGAGGACCTTGCTGGGACGCTTGAAGAGTGCGTCTTCGGGTTGGTCAAAGCTCACGACGATGTTAGCTGGATCGTAAAAGAACGCCCACGTCTCCACGTCATCAAGAAAGTCTTCGTCAAGCCAAACACCAGGTGGAAGATAGGGCGAATTCTTCCCTTTAATCTGGCGTGGTCGCAATTCCTCATCCACGATATCCAGCGCGAAGTGGAAAAAGTCTGGGACAAGGTAATCCTGTAGAGTGACCTTGAAGCTCCCCGGCGCTGGAGTGGGTGCAAGCTCGGCGAAGAGCGGCTCAAATGGTTGGAGGACCCAGTCGATAACATCCATCTCATAGATGTCCCCGATCACATCCTCGCCCGACTGGAGCACCTCCAGATACGACATATACTTCTCCTTCGTGATGGGAGAGTTAACAAACTGCGACGGCGAGACATCGATGTAAAATGCTTTGCCGTTTCTGCGGACCGTGAAGCTTGCATTATCGTCGCGATCGCTGGTAGTATAGGATTCAAATCGGTATCTCGGGCGGCAGGCGCCCTGCTTGCTGTCATCCATGGTTGCTAACTTGGAGGTGGCCAGCTTGCGAGGGGCGGGCATTTGTTCAGCAGTCTGCAGTAAAAGAAGAGATTTCTGTGGCTTCCTTTTCTGTGTCGTGGGTGACGGAGGTAGTAGAAGTAGGGAAAGTCAAGGGGAAGAAGGGTTTTGACTTTGTGGTGACTGGATTGCTTGGGGGGATTGGAATTGATCAATGTATGAAGTGCTTCGTAATGTCGGCAACATTGAACATCAATTGATCTTGATGAGGTTCTGCTGGGCCGGCCCTAAAGTATTATTGTTAGCGCTCATCGAGGCTTCAGGCGCTTCGATGGTCATTTTTCACCAATCAATCCTACGACCCCAGGAAGTGCCAGACAACACAGCCGACACAGCCAACACAGCAATGGTCCAGGATTCGGGTGCGCTTCCATGCGACGGAGCAGTGGAGGGAGGTGACGAGTTATGTAGGCAAGTGGACCAACAAAAATTATAACACTTGACTCCCTTAGTGTATTTCCTTTATGTTGATTTCTAGATGATACTTTTCGGTACAGTGTTGCCATGTCATAACCTTGTGTATATAGAAGCAGCTAAATACAAGTGAACTTGGAGATCTGGACCTTTTCCCCATGCCCTCAGTCTAAGCGTAGGGAAACTTACATCTACCAAGGAATGGTGAAGTATTCCTTGCACCCGAAAGCCCCGTCTCCTTTGTTTCCTGTGAAGTCACACCTCCATGGCACAGATTACCTTCTGCGAGGGAGTTACCAAAAAAAAAAAAAAAAAAAAAAACACACAACTCCAAACTAATATCACAATGATCCCTTCCAATCATAAAGTGAGCTAATCTCGTGCCCGTCCCTGTCGCCATGTGCACAGATGCCGACTTGAACAAGAAACAAGAAAACCAAAAACTCCCGAACCATGAGCCCTGCCCCAAACATACCACCCAAGCCAAATGAACATCAGAGAACTTAGGATCTTACAAGCATCCGCCTCTCACATATAGTTCTGCCAAATCTTGTCCCGCGAACCCGTAGTCTCTCACGCCTCTCGCGGCTCGGCGCTGGGCTTTAGCCTCACCTTAGCCAGCATACCGTCAACAGGTTTCGCCGTGATCTGCCGACTCTGTTTCCGCACCTCGAGTTAGTGAGGGAGAAAAACAAAATGAAGAAAAGCAAGCAAGCAAGGAAAAAAAAAAAAAAAAAAAGACACTTACGCTATAAAGCTCCGTCTCAGCCACAAATTTTCCATTCTCCCCCATGACCCTATTCCCATCCTCATCCCTCTTAATAGCCCCCTTCCCCACCTTGATAAACTCATACCTCCTCGCCACGCAAGCCAATATGATCTTGGACTCGATATTCGCCAGCTCTTGCCCGATACAATTCCTCGGTCCCCTCTCAAACGGTCTCCACGCGCTCGCTGGGATCTTTTTCGCACCCGATCCACCACCAGCAGCGGCAGCCGTCTTCTCGCCGCCGTCGCCCTCGGAGAGCCCGCTGTTCGTCCTCATGCTCGTGTCCGAGTCGCCGATCCACCTCTCCGGCATAAAGTCGTTGCAGGTCGGCCCGTATACTTTGCGATCGCGCTGGATGAGGGTGGGGCATAAATAGATGATCATGCCGTCGAGGCAGTACGACTTTCCGTCGTCCGGGGCCGTGACGAACAGGCCTGATCCGGCGGGGACGAAACGTGCCGAACCGCCAGGCGGGTAAAGTCTCAGAATCTCCTTGATAAACGCCGAGGTATACGTCATCCTGCTCATGATCTCGTCGCCCCGCTCCGTCAAAATCTTCATGACGACGGCGGGATCCGTATTATCCGCTCCGAACAGCTCGTCGAGCTCGGCACACAGCGCCTCGGCCACCTTGGGTGACCGCTCCAGCTCGTAAAAGGCCCACTGGAGCATAATGCTCGTGGTATCGTGTCCGGCGAACAGAAAGGTCTTTAGGCTATCGCACGTCTGCTGAAGGATGTCGTCCGTCAACTCGTCGACGCCCTCGAGCGCGAGAGACAGCACGCTGCGCGTCTTCGAGGCCTCACCGCAGATCAGCTCCTCGTGCTTGGCGCGGATGAGATCCTTGATCATAGGATCGATACGGCGCGCGATCTGCACCTGGCGCAGCGCCGTTAGAGGGTGGAGGAGCCATGTCGGGACGGGGCTGTCCTCCTGGGCCTTGAAAGATTCGACGAGCTCGATGTACAGCGTCACGAGTTCGCTGCGCTCGGCGGGTGGGCGCTGGGCGGCGAAGTCCATGTCCATGGTGGCCATGCCGATGATGTCGAAGGTGAGATTCGTGGTGTAGTCGCTGAGAAGGGCGCTTTCGCCGGATTGGGCGAAGCGGTCGAGGTGGTCTAGGAACGGGTGAACTTTCTCGATTATGTTCGGGAGGAGTTTTAGGAGGTGGTGCGGGGCGAAGCCGGAGTTGAATCGCTTTCTGAGAGCTTTCCATGACTCCCCCTGCTCGGGTAGGGAAGGTCAGTACATGTAGGGGGAGGGAATATTCACCCGTGCAGATGGAGAGAGATAAGGGCGGGTCTTACGTTTATAGAAACGAGCGAGTGCTTTCCGATCAAGGGACTGAGGTACTTCATCGTTGGCGATTTAGGGGTGCTATAGGGATAGCTCTTGGAAGCCCTAGATATCTGCTCGGCGAGGTCATGGTTGACGATGATGGCCATGGGGTAGTTGAGGGGCCAGATATCGAGCACAATCAAGGGCGGCCGGCCAAGAGATTCCATGATCCTGTCAAGGGTAAGGTCTATATATGTGGCACATAATATTAGCATAAGTATGGACATATATCTCCTTCTCTCCCAGGCTCCCGAGATCAATATACTCCCACGTTCGACAACAGCCCCCGGAGGTAAGTGTGCAAAGCGAGCAGCACAGGTTTCATGCTCCAAGAACAGATATAGAACGGCGGAACGGGGAAAGGGAAATTAAGTCTTACCAAACTGCTCGGCCTCAGGACCTTTGGCCATCTGCTCGGCGAGCGAGACTAAATGGCCCCATATCAAGGAGGTCTTCATCTGAGGAAAGTCCTTGAAACGGACTCGTCTGTGATGTTTGAGCCATGAGAGACCCTTGATTATGAGGATTGGTATCGCGGGAACGGCTATCGCTACTAGCGCATTGGAGTTCAACATGATGGGCGATGCGCAGAAGGGAAAGGAAGGGGAGATTAAGCTTTCCCGACAAACTTAGAGAGCTAAGAACTATAGGGAGTGCGATATTTCGGTAAAAGCCAAGAGGACCTCACGGCTGGGCAAGGGAGCGGGGACTTGGATCTTCATTCACCGAGGGCTCCAGAGAGCTCAAGGGATCCTTGCCTGGGAGACCTCCACTGTATGCCCAGAGTGCTTACAAGAGCTATGGAAACAGTGAGATGGGAGGAAGCTTAAACTGAAGCAAGAAAGGAAAATCGGATGAATTACAGTCTTGTCCGCGGTCGCGTGAGGAAATTGATGTCAAGATCAAGATAGGAAAAGAGGAAAAGTTAATCATGATGAAACTCTAAAAAGGGGAGATGAGAAACAAATGCTCCAACCCAAGCCAGCTCTTCTTTTTTTGGCTGCCTTTCCTCCCCGTTTCACCATTCCCGTGCCATGCCAACTTTCTTGTCCTATTTTTGTTTCAACCTCTTTCTTTTCTCCGTGGCGCCCGGTCGCGAACAGTTCCATCTGGGTGCCAAGACGGAAGGTCTTTAGATCCGGGACACCTCCTGCAGCACTCGAAGCGAGAAAGGGTGGGCAGGGGTCCCATCGTGTGAAACGTCGGACGAATCGGACGAGGGCTCACTGACATTTGACACCAAGCACAATGGCACAATGGCACAACGGGCACAATGGCTGAGCGTCCGAGCTGTGCTGGGCCAAAAAAAGATCCGGGAGCTGGGGCGTCGACCGAAATGGATTAATCAGAGCTTGTGGCGCAGCGGGTGAGATTGAAGAATAAGAATATCAATCTAGAGCTGGCTGATTGTTGGATTGAGACATCAAGGCGGATTCGATCGATTGATCTCGAACTCTTGCACCCAGGGCCTACGTTGACGGTTTCAATTGATATCCTTGGCCTGTACGCTCGTACTCCACAGTGGCGTCGCATCCTGGAGGTTGGACTGCATTCGACCATTTGATCCCATCACCAGCGAACAGTCAACATGACATCCCTCGACGGGCATGGATGGCACCGGCAGTTCCAGATGAGAGCCTGGCCAAGGCAGGCCATCCATGCCCATGTGAAGGGTGTCATAGATGCGGGATAGATTGATCAATTGATCAAATGTTGTTCTACTGCTCGAGAGCCCTCGAGAATTGGAGAATAAGACCAATCCCAATCCTCAACGAAAGGCAGTTACAGCAATCAAATATGACTCGTGGATAAATAAATGTACACTCAACTGATAATACAATCTGTCAGTGCAGCAGTTCCAGCGCCGCGAACAGGGAGACACAGCAGGAAGTCAAAGTAAAATCATCAAGAAGCGGCTAAAAGAAAGGCCAATAGAGAGGCAACCTAGAATATACTTCGTTTCTTAATAATACCTATAAAAATAATTCCTATTACTTTAAAATCATACTATATTTTAATATTAATATTAATAAAATATAGATTTTTATATAATATAATTTTTTTTAAAAAAAATAGTTATATATTAAATATATAATATTATAATTATTTATTTTTATAAAATAAAAAAAATAAAATTATAGTATTTCTAATAAAAGTTTTTTTTCTTTTAAAAAAAGATTATAAATATAATTTAGTATTATACTTATTGTTCTTTATAATTATTTTATAGAACCGTACCGGAGGGCTGCATTATGCATTTTATCTTCAGTATATTACTAGTCTGCACTTTTATGGACTTTGTCGCTGCAGTATCACCTCCCTCCGGGACTTTATGGCCGCCCGCCTAGCTGTCATTATGTTCGGACCAACAATCGACCAAGGCAGCGGTTCCGTCCACGGCACGATCCCGCCCATAGAAATCGGCTCCTTCGTTGCTCTGTCCCCCGATGATAGTGAGTTCATTGGTAGCGCGAGCGGTGTTTTCTTCGCGAATACTGTCTTCCGGGCTTTCGCTAGGGCAGCGTTGCCCACCGGCGCTGACCTAGGGCGGCCCGAAGAGGGGAGAGACGCAGGTCATGGTGTTCCTGACCCGGGCTCGGCTCACACCTATCTCGTTGCACCTGAACACAGCGGAGAACGAGCCGCCGCCGACAATGGGGCACGGCAGCAAGATAGTCCAACAGCTCCAGCCCCTGGTACTCGGTCTTATGGAGTGGCCGCAACTGGGTTGGGCATTGCTCCTCCACCTACGGTGGCCCAGAAACTCCTTATGCTCTATTTTCGAAACTGGCATCCTTTTTTCCCTTTTCTACATGGGCCTACTTTCATTGAGAGAGTCAACCGCTTCTATGATGAGGATATCCTCGCTGAAGAGACTGCTGCTGCTGCTCACCCGAGCCGGCTAGCTCGAGCCATGACATTCCAGTGCGTGTTCAATATCGCAGCACTGGCGTCTGGCGAGACATTGGATCCGGCCTGCCGCATTCAGTCGTCATCCGCGATAACTTCCCCCATAGGAGTAATCTTCTCTAGCCATGACATTGCCTCTCTACAGGCTCTTTTAGCCGCGGAGCTGTACCTGACAACCACCATGTCATTGAGAGCAGCGTCGACAATCAACGGGGCCCTAGTCCGAACCATGTATAACTCGGGGTTCCATCGATGCCCTTGCCGCTACATACAGCTCCCATCCACTGTGTCTATCATTAGGAAACGCGTCTTCTGGTGCGCCTATGTCCTAGATCGATACTTGAGCCAGGTTTTAGGGCATCCGTTCTCCATCGAGGATGTGCAGGTAGATGTCTGCATCCCTGGAATGGCTGAACTGCACAGAGCTGCCAAGCCCATCGAGACGTCAATGTTAAACGAAGAGGTTCTTGATCACTTACCCAACGATCGAGCAGCCGCAGGTGGTAAAGATGGAGAAACCTCCACCCAGGGACAGCCGAGCAGCCGTGCGATGGATTCCGTACGATGTAGTGACAGCCTCTCCGTCTATAGTCCACCGCAGCATCATACTGCCGCTGGGAAAAAGGCGAACAAATTCGTCCTAAGCTATATGGCGACATATTCACGATTAATGGGAGAAATCGTCAGCGAATTCCACAGGTCGATTCACAGCCGAGCCATCAGCCACGAGAAGATTGAGGAATTGACCTACCAGATACACTGTTGGTGGAATAGTCTCCCGCAGGCATTCCAGGATGAGACGCATGACATGGCCGCATCAACGCCATCCTCTTACGTTAAGAGCCCTTTCGTTGCCCTCTTTACTATGCTGTACAATTATCTCATTTTACTAGTCAACCGCCCTTTCCTATCGCTCCCCACAGACCGTAAAATGTTTCGGTCTAGCTTGCAGACGGCCCTCAGTGCGAGCCACAACACCGTGATGAAGCTCAGGCGGTATACAGATGACCCCTTTCTGATGGCTTGGCCAGGGACTTTATCGGCCGCATGGATGGCGGGTCTAGTAATCGCCTTTGCGAGCCAATTGGAGCTGTACCCCTTCGCAAAGGGTAGCTCGTAAGTTTGTTTATTCTCGTACTTGGCCTCATTGGTCTATTTTGGGTCAGTAACCTCCAACCCCGACTGACCTACCTTATACAGAGATATCGCGCACTGCTTAACAATTCTGGAAGCCATGGCTGGCCGCTGGACCAGTGCCCGCCACTGTCATGGTGCACTCAAAAAACTTCTCGAACGGCTCAACAATTATTTCCGTGGAGAGCGTCCGGACACATCCACGCCTATGTTCTCATTACGATCTGAACGGGTCCTCAGCAGGTCAAGGATGGAGGGGCCACGTTTGGATGTGGGTTCCGGCATATCCGAAGAGCGAAATGCAAAGCGGCAAAGGCTCCAGGACGAGGCCGGAAGGCAGCCGCAATCAGCTGTCAATGGAGGAGCTGGACCTAGTGTCAATACATTTACCGTGCAGGGTTCTATGCCTGTCGTGGAGTACACCGGGCCAGACTTCGGGTTCGATGCGTCTCGGCTTGGCGGGCAGGAATTCCCCGGTGATCCTCTGGATCCTGACATGGCAGGCCTTTTTAGCAATGTTGACTGGGATGTATATCTCCAAGGATTCGGGCAAAACTTTGGCGCGTAGAAGTCCACTCTTGTCTAGTATTCCGTCCTGTTTTTCTTCATGATTCTGTCAGCCTAATGATATTGAACGTGAGCATTGAACAATCATAAGTAGCAGTACTTAGAAATGAAAACCTATACCTTGCTTGTACAACACTCAACTTTGTGACTGCTCAAGGGCTTCAGCATGCTCACCCCAATAGCAGAACATAATGCTTATGTTGCTGTTACCCTTCGACGCTACTACTCCCTGAGATCTACGATTTAGGTGGGCTACCGAAAACTAGTGTGTTCGGCTGAAAGCTGGAAAACATGACACTCCGCACAGTCCTCACACTGAAGAAAGCTTCCTCATGGGGATAATAGCCGGGGTCGAGGGTCTAGGGTCTGGAGTCTAGGGTAGAGGCGGGGAGTGAGTGTCGGTTCATCCTTAGCCACAGCAGCAAATGGCTGTTGGATCCTTATATCTAGAGTGCTCGTTCTCTGAGAACCTCGCTCCACACAGCTACTAGGTCAAGTTCGGAAATACTCCAGACCTCCATTGTTCTTCTAAGCCATAAATGACTGAGAAATTAGTTGACCTCTCATGCACCACCCTCGACAAGACCAATGATGACATCAGTTCCAGACACAGCAACGAAGAGAAAGACCTTCGATTAGACGAAGCCCAGACACGAGCGGATTACTCGGATGCCAGGGAGCGGTTATCGTACTGAAGTGTATCCCTAACTAACTACGATATATACAACTGAAATGGCTGCAATGGTTCGGCGGTAACTTTAGCAGTATAGAAAATAAAGCTCAAAATCCTTAGCTCATTACCATAGATATTGTTGTCTAAATTCTTCGGACAGTTCAACTTTTCCGTCCACCTGTTGTGATTCCGTATCCGAACTCCTCAGCCACCCTCTTACCGTTATTCCATTCTGAAGGCTAGGCGACCTCCTCATCAAAGGTGTTGATGCATCTATGCCCTCCTGATCCAAGTGGAACTCTGCGTCTGTCCCTGATGCCGGGGGAGACATGATTGAAGGCAGACCTGGCTCGGTTGGTTGATTATAGCTTGAGGCAGACCTTTGAGAAGTTTTTTTGCTGAGATCCGGCTGTAGAGTTTGTTGCTGAGACGAGTTAGCTGCTCTATATCCCCCCTCCATGCTTGCAGCCCATCTTTGCATGTCTTCAGATGACGCCAAAGGGTATTCTTCCCATTGTGTGATCAAGATCGATTTGGTACGTCCTGGGTCAAAAAGTCTCTCGCCTGAAGTGATCATTCGCCTGTTGGGAGTTTTGGCCGCACTCGGAAATGCTTTTTCGATGGCATCGTTACTGGAGGCGTGCCAAAGACGCAAGAGAGCTGTTTCTGTTTCTCTCAGACGGTGCTCAAGGGCTTCAGTATATCCTTTGGCCGGGCCACTACGCAAATCAGTCAAGTTCAGGTGTAGGTTAACAAGGACCATTGAACCAACCGCTTTCTAGTAGTGGACCAGACGCACGGCCGATCCAGGGTACGGCATCTAGAACATATCGGTCTGACAATATCACTGCTTAGTGAGTTTCAAACCAGCAGGCCCGGAATGGGTTCATACTTGGCCTCGTCACACTAATAAACGCATTTTAGCCGTTTTGGCATATCAATGTCAAGTTAAGGCGGGATGGAAACCCACTTTCTGCTTTCGAGAACGACAGCTGTTGCAGGCTGCGCGACTCCGGGTCGGTGTCATCCGGTGGCTCGGGGGTCTCGGTCAAATGGAGCCCACAGGAGAACTTCTTTCTGCTGATGGGGAAGGGCGGCACTTTTCACAGGGGGTACGGAGTGTCTCCTTAAACTCGCCATACAGTTATCGGGTGAATATTTTTAGGTTGCATGGCCTCAAGCTCCGCAAGGGAAGCATTCAGTTGTTGGGGAACCGGGATGACCGGACCATGATGGACCGAAGCGGGGGCTGCGCTTAAACTTTAACCCGACGGTGCAAGCGGGGATTTTCGGGGCTTTCCTCCGGGCTCGGCGGCTCTCGCAGAAAAAGAAAAGAGAAGAAAAAAGACGGCAAATACATTGATGTAGACAAACCCTCCCCCAAGCACGTCTTCATAAGAGAAGGCAGTCAATTTCTCCCCTCTCTTTCCATGAGAACTATTATTATCCTGTTACCACAGATTTGCTTCGCTAAGTTAGCCTCGACCTACTGTTAAATCCTTATCAATATGTTTGATTCATTTGAGCCTTTCGCCATTTTGACACAGTCCTCACCGGAGGTCACCATCAAAGGCCTCAAAAGTGGAGATGCATCCTCCTCCTCCCTCCCTCCATTGCTCCTCATCCACGGCTTCCCTCAGACCTACCATATCTGGCATCTCGTAGCCAGCCAGCTGCTAGACAAATACACCATCGTCCTCATGGAACTGCGCGGCTACGGCGAATCCTCCAAGCCGGACGATGTATCAAACTACGCCAAAAGCGCCATGGCCCGCGACTGTATCGCCGTCATGGACCAGCTGGGCTTTACATCCTCCTTTTTCGTCTGTGCTCATGACCGTGGCGCGAGGGTAACGCATAAGCTGTGCGTGGACTACCCCGATCGTGTTCGCAAGGCCATCCTTCTCGACATATGTCCCACGCTAGCCATGTACACGGCCACGAACTTCGAGTTCGCAAAGGCCTACTTTCATTGGTTTTTCTTGATCCAAGACGAGCCGCTCCCCGAGACGCTCATTTCTGCCGAACCGAGGAAATTCGCAAAGATGTTCATGGGGAGGAGACAAGGAAAGGGGTTGCAGATCTTCAAGGACGAATGCTTTGAGGCATACGTAAAGAATATGAGTGATCCGGCAGCAGTACACGGTATGTGCCAGGACTACCGGGCGAGTGCGACATTGGATCTAGATGAGGCCAGGGACGACTTGGCAAACGGCCGTCTCGTGAAGTGCCCGCTGCTTGTGCTTTGGGGAAAGCACGGTGTTATCGAAAAGTGTTTTGACCCTTTGAAGGAGTGGAGAGCCGTGACACAGCAAGATGTTTCCGTTGAGGGCTATGCCGTCGAATCTGGTCATTATTTGGCAGAAGAGGCGCCGGAAGAAATTATTTCTGCAATTGAGGAGTTTCTAAAATAGGTATCTGTATGAAATTCCTCTCTCACTCTATCACTAGCTACGATAGATAAACCGGGGGAGGCCAACTCCGGAAACAAAACTAATGTAAGGGGAACAATAATGTCGAAGATGGGATGATCATGCCTTTGGTTAAAGACTGTCTGCAGGTGAAGTTGTTAGTTTGTAATTATCAGAGAAAATCCATTCAGAGAGAGCGTTTCCTCCTTTTCCGCCATACTTCCTTTCTAGCAGCTCATCTGGCTTGAACATGGTCGCCTTCGAAACCGTTTCCTTGGTCTAGAATTTCGCCCTCTGCTCTTACCCTGGAAGCAAATGAGCATAGCAGGGCTCATCACTGGCAGCTGCCCCTTACATCGTCGAGTGATGCTCTAGTTCAGGTTGTGTGCGGTCGTCAGTTTTCTCGGCAGGTATCATTGGAGGAATTCCGGCACTCTATGTCTTCAATGTTGTATGTTCGAATGTCTACCCCTGCCGGAACAGACCGGATTTCCAATTGGCCGTAGTCCTCGCCGGGCCCTGAGGCTGGAGCGATGCGGCTGTACCTTTTACCGATGCTGGTTCGAAGAAAAGTAACCGACTCTCCTCAGCGGGGAATAATACAAAAGCATAGCTGTTCCTGATCAAGTGCGGGAAAATTCCTTGTATTGAGAAGCATTCCACACACTTGCGAAGATGAGCAAGACCAAGTCACTCCGAATTGCTGTCATCCCCGGCGATGGCATCGGTATCGAAGTGATGCCTTATGGTGTACGATGCCTCCAAGCTGCGGCGCAGGTCTTTGAGCTACCGCTCGAATTCGAGCATTTCGACTTCGCTAGCTGCGACTATTACGCCAAGCACGGCACCATGATGCCCCCTGACTGGAAAGAAACCCTCTCCAAGTTTGACGCCATCTACTTCGGCGCCGTGGGTATGCCGGACAAAGTTCCCGACGACATCTCCCTCTGGGGCAGTCTGCTCAAGTTTCGCCGCGAGTTCGACCAGTACATCAATCTGCGCCCCTGTCGTCTCATGCCCGGCGTGGCGTCCCCTCTCGCGAACAAAAAGCCCGGCGACATCGACTTTTGGATCGTGCGCGAGAACACGGAGGGCGAGTACAGCAGCATCGGCGGCAAGATCTTCGAGGGTACAGAGCGCGAGACGGTAATCCAGGAGACGGTAATGACGCGCGTAGGCGTGGACAGGGTGCTAAAGTATGCCTTCGACCTCGCGAACAGCCGCCCCAGAAAGAAGCTCACGAGCGCCACCAAAAGCAACGGGATCAGCATTACGATGCCGTACTGGGATTCCCGCGTCAAGGAGATGGAGAAGAGTTACCCTGATGTGGCCGTCGATAAGTATCACATCGACATCCTGACGGCGCATTTCGTACTGCGGCCCGAGATGTTCGACGTGATCGTCGGCAGCAACCTCTTTGGAGACATTCTATCGGACCTCGGCCCAGCGTGTACGGGGACGATCGGAATTGCTCCGTCTGGGAACATTAACCCCACGGGCGAGTACCCCAGCTTGTTTGAGCCCGTGCACGGGAGTGCCCCGGATATCTCGGGCAGGGGAATAGCGAATCCCGTTGGAATGATTTGGGCGGGCCAGATGATGCTCCATCACTTTGGGTTCAAGGATGCTGCTGATGCCATGCTTAAGGCAATTGAAAATGTGCTCGCGAGGTCGGAACCGGCTGTCATGACAAGGGACATGGGAGGACAGGGGAATACTCAAGCACTTGGGGAGGCAATTGAAAAGGAAATTCTGTCAATCAAGAAGTGATAGATATGTAAATAAGAGAGACTATACAGCGTTCATCTTCAATGTGAGACAGAACTCGTTCGTCGGTAAATATAAGGCACCGCTTTTTACTCTGATCATGTCTTCGATTCCACATCCGAGCCAAGTTCGTTCGTTTTTTATTTCTCTATTTTCCACTTGTTGCAACACATCCCATCCTATCAGAGGAAAAAGATCGCTGCTCAAAACCTCACCGTCTGCCAAATCTACAGCAAATTTTCCCAACAACCCGGACCCTATAAGTAAAAAGGGTCGTTTCTCTGACACGGATCATCACGTCCTTTACCAAGCTTCTCCATTCCTAGACATATACGAATCCCTGTCTCGGATGTGTCACCGGTTCCGTCGAGAAACCGCAGTGCCCAGCATGGAGAGGTGTAGCTTCCAACATAACCCCCCATTTTAAGAAACCGAGTGGCGCGTTCGGCTGCGGCTCTCCAGTAACTGAATGGCATGCAGCTGCTATCGCTAGACTACAGTTTCCCACCACGAGTACCGCCGCCGAAAGCCGTAGGAAAGAGAGTCCCATGATGGCAAATACCAGCAGAAGGCAGCCAATGAGGACGAAAATGATGGCAATGGGCGAGTAGCCACACGTCACTAGCTCCCAGGTCTCCTCTGATGCTTGCAGGGATTCGACAGCAACGACGAAGATGCTCTGCGACATCAGCCAATGTATCAAGGCGCACATGATAATAAGCGGAGTGCTGAATCGATACGGTAGCTGAAGGAAATGCCGCGACCGTTGCTCCCCTTGTGGTCTCGACGAAACGCGTAGAGATTTCCGGACATGGCCAAAGCCGCTCCATTCCTTGGCGCCGAGCATACATGTAAATAAGTTATTGTAGGGGAAGTAGAGGGGCGAAAATATGACATGAGGCACGTTGGCAATTAGAACAACGGCCGTGAGGCCTGGTGTGTTTTCCTTCGTCCAATTGACCATTGTGCTTTCCGATGTCGAGCCGCCGATACTCAGATCCCAGAGTGCCGGCATCGATTGAGACCCAGACATGTTCACCATGCTCATTGCCAGGGAAATGCAGATAGCAGCTATGCCGAGTGCGTAGCTGCAGGCCAATTGGAGTGTTCTGGTTAGCCTTGGTACAAGAACAGAAGAC
This sequence comes from Scedosporium aurantiacum, assembly GCA_000812075.1. Classification (NCBI taxonomy): domain Eukaryota; kingdom Fungi; phylum Ascomycota; class Sordariomycetes; order Microascales; family Microascaceae; genus Scedosporium; species Scedosporium aurantiacum. Next base: position 123,280 of record JUDQ01000025.1, read on the forward strand.
GGAGGAATAGGGCCATCAACAAGAAGGAAAAGGGGGCACGAAGGGGTAAGTCATAGGTCAGCGCTGGGTGGGAGGAGACGACGATACAGGAAATTATAAAAAAAGCCAGCTTGGTTTCCCCTGTGATGCTAGCCAACGTTTCCGGATATCCTCCCATGGCGTGGGAAATGGTGTTGGCAATCGGCCACGACGCCAAAACCTCATCGCGTTCTCTCACGTCAGAGAACACATGCCCCTCGTATGCTTGTCTAGGAAAACTAAAAAGGATGCGATGGTGTCGCCCAGGACAAGGAGTGGGCCGTCTTGCGGGAAAAGCGCTATCAGAATGAGCAGGACCGCCTTGGTCAGATTAGCAATGAGCACGGGAATCGCCAAGGTAACGTGGAAGTTGAGCCGACAACGCTCTTCTTCGGGCTTGCTGAGGCAGCATATGGCTTTGTTGCCGTCGAACTGCCAATTATCCTTGAGACTGAAAAGCCTGGACCTGCACGTCTCGCCGGAACACGACCTACCCATGTCACAGACCCAGTTGAAAGGGCTCCATGGACACTCGCGCTCTGAGGCCAGGTCGGATATTGATGACGCACCCCAGCTCATGTATATCTCGTTTGAGTCGGTGATCACGAGAACATTGCTGCGAGAGGTCTGGAAGGTGGTAGCGTATGCCTCCAGACAATCTACGAGATGGCCGATGTTGATGTAAAGATCACAGAGTTGTATCTATATTTTGGTCGGCATGTCCGACTGCTGGCTCAGCCGGTTTCTCAGGAATAACACGACAACCAACTCCAAAATAACCCGAGTGAGCTTGCGGTACAATAATGAATATGAGGCTTCATTCATGTCGTCGCCTCCGAAGCCGTGACTTACAGGAAATGTAAAGGAAGCGAAGAGATTCCAAGCAAAACCCAGATGACGACTCTTCTCTTCCGAATCTTGACCAAGTTGGAAACCCTCTGCGCTCCAATGATCATCCACTTCCCATGATCATGCGCTCCGTCCGCTTCGTCCCTTGTTGGAGCTGCAAGGCATTGCATGGCGTAATTGCGTGCCCCGAGCAACGCGGAACTGAGGATGTTGATGACCAGTGGACACCGAGGCTGATATTACGGGATTTCGAGCAGCTCCCCTCAAAGAGAATATAACGGCGATCTTCCCAGTCGGTCGAGCCGCGTGGTTTTGTGGAAACCCATATCGTGGCAATCAGATTTAAGAAGAGGATTAGGAACGAAGAGATGGCACCGATGAGAACCGGTCGGCTCCAACTCCGGTCGCCGAACCGGGCTTGTTTCTGGCTCAGCTCCTAACCGAAGCAGCCCAAAAGAAGCAAGGCCTCACCGGCCTCAGCTCCATTCTACACCAATAATCTTCTGGACAGGGAAGGCGTGTTTTGAACAGGAGGATTTAAAGCTGCGGCGGGGCATGTCTGGGCGAGCTTTTGGCGATTCTCGAGTGCGAAGGATGCAGATAATAATCTCGAGCGTCTGTTAGATGCAATTCCGAATTCCGAGAGGACGCACAGGGACAGACGAGCGCCACCCCAGGATCGCTCCCGTGCCTGTCGAGTGTCTGTTGGTGCCGCCGACGCTAGAAACGCCCACAATTGAATCCTAGACTGTTTAGATATTGAAGAGGCCCTACTAGACTCTATATTTACCTGGTATACGAAAATAGTCTAAAGCTGCCCTCTTCACGACCCAAAATTCCGAAGCAAACGGAAACAATGCCGAATACCGATACGAGTTTCGACAGCCTAAATGATCAGGGACTCTATCCTCCCACCAACGGACTCAAGATCCATGGGAGGCCATATGGCCTCGAGAAAGTCTACGACTACGAGGCAGGCGGGCATCATCCTGTCCATTTGGGCGACTTGCTCCACCGGCGCTATAAAGTCCTTCACAAACTGGGCAGTGGGGGGTATGCGAATGTATGGCTCTGTCGCGATACCTCCTCGACAGACCCTCGATATGTCGCTTTGAAGATCATCATGGCCGAGGGCTCAACGCCGGATTGCCCTGAGCTGCGGATATACAAGCTTATCGAACTGGGGCTTGGCCAAGAGTCAGCAGCTGAGCACTTCTGCCTCCCTCTCGATCGCTTCGACATCGACGGGCCAAACGGCGCTCATTACGTCTTTGTCTATCCTGTACTTGGGCCCCGAGTGTCTAGGGCTTTTAGCGTTGTGGACTTAGAAGATCCAGGTATTCCGTTGAGGCAGCTTTGTTTCCAGACAGCACTTGCGATGGCCATGCTCCATAAATATGGCATATGCCATGGTGGTATGTACTACTCGTCAGACTTAATCCACTCACCCCTCCGACCTACCGGCTCTATCTTTCCCTCCAGCCTGTTTCTAACTATACACATCTTTAATAAAGATTTCCGTCCTGCCAATATTCTCCTCCGCCTCTCGGGGCTCGACGGCCTTAGTGAGGAAGAACTCTTTGCCATCTTTGGTCGCCCCCAGACCGCCGAAGTTCTCAAGGAATCTGGCGAAGCACATGATATACCCACAGCTCCCCAGTATGTCGTCTACCCGATCGACTGGGATGGTGTGGCATCAGGCCTCATCGAGAATAAAGCCTGCATTACCGACTTTGGCGAATGTTTCGAGATATCGACCCCAACCCCCGACCTTGGCATCCCCCAAGTCTACCTTAGTCCGGAATATTGCTTGGAAAGGAAAGTAGGCCCATCATGTGATATTTGGGCCCTGGGTTGCACCCTGTTTGAAATTCGAACGGGCAGGAAATTGTTTGACAGCTATGATGATGACCAGGATGAGTACCTCTTCCTAGTGGCAACAATTCTCGGCAAGTTGCCAGAGCCGTGGTGGTCCGAGACTTGGACGGCGCGCAAGCGCTATTTCCAAGATGAGACGGACTCGAATGGACTCGTTGTGGCCGCCAGCAAGAGCAGCACCAGGGAGGATGGAAGGACGGAATATGGTGATGGAGATATCGCGGACATGCGCCGGGTCGTTATACCTGAGTCATATCCAAGATCTCTCCAAGCTGCGATTGCTGAAGGACTCTTCTACGAGTATAAAAACAGCATTGAGGGCGTCGCAAGAAGCATCCCCCAAAAGGAGATTGACATCTTCGCGGACTTGCTTTCAAAATTGCTTCGGTATTCTCCGTTGGAGCGTATTTCGCTGAGCGAGGCGTTGGAGCATGAGTGGTTCAAGCTAGAGAAATCCGATGGCTGAGGCTTTTGGAGATGATGCATTTCCTCCCTGCATAAATACTCCCGAATACGAAGTACAGGGCCACAGCCTCTCCTCAAGAGATTCCACAATCAGAGAAGAAGCTTCAAATATCTCTCCTGTACCAAACATGAATAAGACGTTGAGGGATACCGTGGACTGAGGGAGGGAAACCCACGGGTTCCGTGCCATGTCGGTTATAACTTGTACCCTCACGAACTTCATCAAGACTCAAGTTCAAATCTCCCGACAACTCATTATAATATACGCGGCAATTCTGTGGGTGTTAAAATGAATTGGGCACGGCAGGAATGAGAATTCCCCGGTCCCCAAGCATACAGAGATCCTGATGATTACCCCTTGGTTTCGGTGAGAAGCTGGGGAAGAGGCCCACAGGATACACCAGGTAATAGTCGATTGACCTCTTTTTACAGCTGTCTGGCAATGCGAATCGTCCGCATGTTAGTGGTATGCACTATTTTTGGAGGACTCTCGCAGCAAATCAGACCTCAGGGATCGAGGGATGATGCTTGAGATAAAATTGAAATTTGAAGAAAAAAAATGAAGATAAATACCATAAAAATGAAAGAAGAGACTGATTCAGATGGGCTAATTATGAACTTGTGTGGTGCAATGGGTGAGATTGGGAGAATATCTTCAAGCTAGTTGTGGTTGTTGGAGTGAGGAGGCGTCAAGGCAAGATTCGACCAATTGATCTTACATTCTTTTGTGTGACTACCGCCACCTATATTCTACTTCGTAGATCTATGCTCCATAATAACGGGACTACGCCCTTGACAATAGGCCGAATATTCAGCTCTCCGGTTTCCCAGAACGAAGTTGCTCATCACGAGGCCACGGTTACTCAAAATGTTGGTATTATCGCAGCTGATCCCGGGGTGAGATCAGAACGATCCAGATGTTTCCGAGAAACCTCATAAACATCTGGCAAGAACATCAAAAAAAGCAACACCTTCTATTCTTGGATGTTTCCAGATTTCTCGACTGCATCAATTGATGCGAACTACTACGCTTGCTGTACGATGGGCCAACCCCCCGAGAAATCCTATAATGGACTAGGTCTAGGATCGCATGCATGAGGTTCCTGAGCAAGATCGGAACTGGCGGCACATTGTAAGGGAAGACTTGTGGGAATTGGAGGTTGAAGCTAAATTAGAATCGTTGACGCTGTTTTATTACTTCGTAGCTACCTTCGGGGAGGAGTGAAGACACAGAGATTCCTAAGAAGTACTTCGTACGAAAAAGTCTACGAAATATTGAGACCATCGGTAGCTTCGCCCGCTATTTCACTAATATGCATCCTAAATGTACCCATGATTTGATGGACCTCAGCGTTGGTACTTGGTATCATTGGCTTTTAACCTCCAATTGATCTCTTCTCAAGCTCCTGCTCACTTCATCGGACATGCCATCACCAGCAAACAGTCAACGATGCTCGAAACATGGATGGCCTGGCCAGGCTCTCGCTTGGAACTGCCGGCGGCCGTCCACATTGTGCAATGTTCAATGTGTCATGTATGTATGCGCGATGTGCAATGGTGCACGAGAGAGCCTTGGGGAATAAGACCACCGAACCCAGATCCCGAGCGTCGACATCAATGATCAGTGTTGCGTTGCAGCAATGTGACTCGTGGACAAATGGGGCATGGGCGTGCGTCCACTGCGAAGGCGAAGTATACTACACGACACTACACGACACTACACTACAAAGTCCTTCGTACACGACACTAACATCAATTATTAGTGCAGTAGTTTCCTGTAGTGCAGACTCTGCAGACTCTGCAGTGCAGTGGGTGAGTAGACGCAGCGGGGAAAGAGCAAAAGGGTCCGACTGGTCTGGCGACAACCAACTGGAAGAGTTAGTTGAGCGTTAATATTGGGATCGATCAATATTAACTCGTCCGAGGTAGTATTCCTAGTCGTAGTGCATACAAACAACAACTCGACACTACCACGAGGAGAAACTAGTACTTCGTACTTTGGGCTTTGGGCCGAAGACAGACAACATACTTCGTCGTCACAAGTACTTCATACTTCACACGTAGAATGACGATTCTGACAGCTCACATTCATCGAGAAGAAACACCGGGAAGAGTTGGGACCACTTGGCATCAGTACCAAGGATAAGGAACCAGTCGAATCTCGAGGACTCGAAAGATTTCCGGAATCTAGAACGAACAGAACTATTACTAGAACCCGAACCGTACACAGACACAGGCGCAGATGCAGGCGCAGACATAAGCAGCACGACACGTTGTCATTCTGGAAGTGGAAATCGAAATGCAACTGTCACTCAGATTTCATCTATGCCACTACCACTACAACTACACTACACTACGAGGTACTACTGTCGCTGCCACCCTGCTATTACACTACTCAGTACTACCGCCTGCCAAATGAGGGGTTTCTTTCTTGATAAAAGGCTGGCATCAAATGGGACTGGCGCTTCCCCTCCCCCGCCGCTAAGTCGTAAGTCGGAGGGTCAGTCCAGTCCAGTCCAGTCCAGGCCAGTCCGGTCCAGTCCATTTGGATCCCACCATTGCTCAACGAGTCAACGATCAGGATCAATCCCATCGAAGCGGGCCCAATCTCCTCATAGCTTGAAGTCGAAGCTGGGGCTGAACGCCCAAATTGGGAAGAAGGGCACGAGGGCTGGCCATCTGTTCAACGGTCGATCCATTCATTATACGAATGACGAAGTCCTAGATTATATTGATCCATCGTGAGCTTCGTCAGCCAGTGAGCTCCTTCTGCAGCCCTGGACAGCTCAACACGGAAGCCCTCTTGCCTCTTGCCTCTTGCCTCTTGCCTTCGTGATGCCCTCGCGACTAATCTCGTGACCTCGTCGTACTAGTAGTACGAGGATTGAGGCGAAGAAGATTCAGACTGTCATCCAGAATCCAGAGGCGACAGTGACAGGGCTTGAGGGCAAAAATGTGAGGGTTACTTGGTGTTGATGAGCTGACAGGCTTACCTCTTTCCGAACCAACGGCAACCTCAGGACTCAGGAGTAGTAGTGTACTGAGGGCGTAGTGTACTGAGGGCGGAGAGCCTGACGCTGACGGAGCGAGGATACTACTTCGTACACTACACTAATACACTAGATTACCTCGTAGATTATTACCTCGCAGACTAGATTAGGAAGAACTGGTTAGCGGGAGTTGCGTTGCATCGCCTACTTCGCACACCACCACTTCGTAGTGTACGAAGTACGATACACTACACCACTTCGTACGTCACTTCGTACACTACACCACTTCGTACACCACTCCATACGTCTCTCGTTGGTTCATCCCCCACCCCCGCTAGATCAGCAGAATATTGATCTTTTAATCTTTCCCTTCTCTTGGCTTGTCGACTCCCGTGAAGCTACTTCGTACACGGACCTGGACTGGACTGGACAGTCCCTTGCCAGCGCATCAACAGTCGGGCAGAGATTCCCAAGCATCCTCCATCCCATTGATGATTGAACCATCAAATCTATCTCATCTCATCCCATCCCTCAGGTTGTACAAGTAAACATCTCTTCTTCAAGCACATCATTGATCTCATTGATCAAGTATCAAGTCCCCGGCTCCCCTCCCACAGTCTCTCCCCTCCCTCCCCGGCCTGAAACTCCACAACGCGCCACCTTGATGATCCGTTGATCGTGTCGACGGTCGAACCATTCTCGATCTCATCTTCTCTAGTGTACTTCGTACGCGGCCACATTTCCATATATATTCTCTTCATTTCCGAGATTTGCCTTCGGCCCAGCTTCTTCCTGTCAGGGGATCACATCCATCGATAAAATAATTGATACTTTTTGGTTCCTGCCGCCCCCTTCTCACTGGATCACACTGAGCAAGTCATGCCATCCTAGCTGCTTCTCTCGCCTTCCACGTCCGATCCGCC
>JUDQ01000025.1:138117-176057 GCA_000812075.1 Scedosporium aurantiacum
TTTAAGTCCACAGAAAACGGTCCCGGTAGCGATGGTTTCCCCTCGGTGCCTATTCCTACCTCGCATATGAATTGTTTCTTTGCTAACATCGTTATAAGTCGGGGATCCCGCCGTCCCCAACGAGAAATGGTACGGCTACCCAACCTGCTTCACCGTCTGGGACCCAACCGCCATCCGAGACGCCTCCTTCAAGACGGGCGACCAATTCGTCGTCTCGCCCAACGCCCAGTTCGACGACGCACGCTGCGTCCAAGAGTCCGTGCCGCCCCGCCTCTCCTTCCAAGCCCACAGCGCCCCCATCGACGCCGTCTTCGACAAGGCGGGCGAGAACCTCTACATCACGTTCCACGGCTCGTGGAATAGGCAGCCTGCCACCGGCTACTCCGTCGTCGAGGTCCCCTTCACCCAGCTTGAGGACGGCACGTACGATCCCGCCGCTCCGCCCGACAGCATGTCTGGTTATACTGAGATCTTTGGGGCTCAGAACCCTGGCGCTTGCCAGTCGATGAGTTTGACCATGAGTACCTGCTTCCGTCTCGCTGGGATCACTTTCGATCCCTCTGGTACCAACCTGTATGTTTCTAGCGATAACCAGTCCGAGGGAGAGTTGTGGGTTCTCAAGAAGAAGTCGGCGTAAGGAATGAAGATGAAGTCTCGCTGCTGTGTTGGATGTCCCTTTTCCCTTTTCTTGTCTTGCTTCAATTCCTTTTCGGTGCTCTTAGGGATGAGCAGACGACTATAAATACTATCAAGTGTATATATGGAAAATCGAGGTAGTACGACGTACTCGGCGGTTAGAAACATGTCACATATCATCTTCAAGTGCTCTTTGTGTGCGGGCTAGAGGAGCAATGAGGCGGACGGCATCTCATCTGGAACAGGATCAATGTGGTTTAACAATCCTGTTCGGCTAACGAAATTAGACCAGGCCAGGTTTATCGTAGGCAAAGATGGAGTAGCACATATTAGTGGATATATCCAGCAGGACATGAGAGACTGGACGACGAACTGCTCAGTTTCCTTGTGAGATGAGAAGCAAGATCGCGATGAAGTGACACAGCTGCCAGCACTTGCTCGACCCTCTGCCTGACTAAGCTAGCTTTTCAGTGAAAGCCCCCGCCAACCCCACTAAGAATCTAGACATTCAGTGCCACGCAACTGTGAAGGAACGACCAACTTCCAATTACGATTGCATTGGTGTGTTCGCCTTCTCCCACACCCAAAGCGAACTCCTCGACTTCACGGCCCCCGCGAACTACCGATCGACTCCATCCGATATACCGCCATGGTTCTTCAAGATCTCGGCCGGCGCATTAGCAGCGCCGTGCATAACCTCAATCGAGAGGCGAATCTCGATGAAAAGGTACATTGCCGTAGAGCTTCCCACTACTCTCTTCGCCATATCACAAAGTTACTGACAACCCCCCGCAACCATTAGGCCTTCGATGCCATGCTCAAAGAGATATGCGCCGCGCTCCTCGAATCCGATGTCAATGTCCGCCTCGTGGGCCAGCTCCGCAAGTCCATCCGCGCCACGGTAAACTTCAAGGAGCAGCCGACGTCGGTCAACAAGAAACGCCTCATTCAAATGGCCGTCTTCAACGAGCTCGTCAAGCTCGTCGACCCCCACGCCGAGGCCTTCCGGCCCAAGAAGGGCAAGTCCAACATCATCATGTTCGTCGGTCTGCAGGGCGCGGGTAAGACGACGACCTGTACGAAGCTGGCGAGGTACTACCAGACGAGGGGGTACAAGGCGTGTTTGGTCTGCGCGGATACTTTCCGCGCTGGTGCGTTTGATCAGTTGAAGCAGAATGCTACCAAGGCCAAGATTCCTTACTACGGTTCCCTGACGGAAACGGATCCTGCGGTCGTCGCGAGGGACGGTGTTGAGAAGTTCAAGAGGGAAAAGTTCGAGGTGATCATTGTGGATACGTCGGGTAGGCACAGGCAAGAGTCGGCGCTGTTCCAGGAGATGGTGGACATCCAGGCGGCAATTCGACCCGACGAAACCATCATGGTGCTGGATGCCTCGATAGGTCAACAGGCCGAAGCTCAGGCAAAGGCGTTCAAGGAGGCGGCTGATTTTGGTGCCATCATCATTACGAAGACCGATGGTCATGCCAACGGTGGTGGTGCCATTTCCGCTGTCGCCGCGACACATACCCCCATCGTGTTTATCGGTACGGGCGAGCACATGCTCGACCTTGAACGATTTGCGCCAAAGCAGTTCGTACAGAAGCTACTGGGCATGGGTGATATCGCGGGCCTTGTGGAACATGTGCAAAGCCTACGTCTCGACCAGAAGGATACGATGAAGCACATCGCCGAGGGTATCTTTACCGTTCGCGATCTACGAGACCAGCTTTCCAACATTATGAAGATGGGCCCTCTGTCCAAGATGGCGGGCATGATCCCCGGCATGAGCAACATGATGCAAGGCCTCGACGATGAGGACGGAAGCGCCAAGCTAAAGCGCATGATTTACATTTGCGATTCCATGACGGACAAGGAACTCGACTCCGACGGCAAGATTTTTATCGAACAACCTACAAGAATGACGCGTGTGGCTAGGGGATCTGGCACCTCCGTACGCGAGGTCGAGGATCTGCTAACACAGCAACGGATGATGGCGGGCATGGCCAAGAAGATGGGAGGCAACATGAAGAACATGCAGAGGGCGCAGGCTGCCATGGCCGGCGGCAACAAGGCCCAGCAACTCGCGGCGATGCAGAAGAGAATGCAGAGCATGGGAGGTGCCGGTGCGGGCGGCATGCCTGATATGGGCAGTCTCATGAAGATGCTCGGCGGTGGTGGGATGCCGGGAGGTGGTGATATGCAGGCCATGCAGCAGATGATGAAGCAGATGGGTATGGGCGGTGGTATGCCTGGTATGCCTGGCATGCCTGGGGGCCCAAGGAGACGTTGAGATGGGGTGGTGGCTCAATGCTGGGGCGCGGGAAAGCCGTAGTGCGAATCCGCGATTATTAGATATGTCGACATGATGAAACTTAACATTACCACTACTACTTGGGATGAATCATGGTATGAAGAGGTCAGCAGTGGATGGCATTTGGCATGGCGTTTAAGGATTCTGGAGGCTAGTAAGATTTTTAATATTGCAACATTCGAGTCATGTCACTTTCGATGAGAACAGTGTTATGGCCATCCAGGGCAGACCACCGGGCTACTAGATTTCTGCAGTTGTAAACAACATATTAGCACCTCGACACCTCAAGCTTCTCGGAAAAGGATTTGCAAACTAGGGCCTCGGAGAGATTTGCGACTTACTCAACTCCCTAGCCAGTGCCTCAGCGACACCCCTAGCTGACGCAGGGTTCTGCCCGGTAATGACATGACCATCAACAATGACCTTCTCCCCCCACGGTTCACCCGCCTTCTCAAACCCCCCGCCGCTCCTCTCATTCAGGATCTTCTCAAGCGAGAACGGCATCTCCTCAACAAGCCTCATCTGCTCCTCTTCCACATCGCTAAACCCCGTAACCTTCCTCCCCTTCAGCATGGACCGCGTATCCGGGCCGTGAACATTTGCGAAAACAACGGGACCATGGCACACGGCGGCAACGGGCTTCCCCCTCGCGTACATATTACTTATGATCCTGATCGAATCGTCGTCGTCCACCAGATCAAACATAGGACCATGGCCTCCGGGATAGAATACGGCGTCGAATTCGTCGGCGGCAGTCCAGGAAATGTCGGAGAGCTTCTTGGTGTTTTGGTAGAGGGACTTGTGCTCTTTGATGAAGTTCATGGAGGAGGCGTCCTCCTTGCTAGCTTCGATGGAGGCTGGGTCGATGGGGGCTTCTCCGCCTTTGGGGGAGGCAAAGGTAAATTCTACTTTCGAGTGGAGGACTTCCCAGGGGTGAACCAGCTCGGGCTAGTTAAATGTCAGCGTTTCTTACGTTGGAAAAAAAGAGTGTTTATAGTGAGAGTGGGAACTTACGAGGTACCAGCCCGTTTGCTTGCCGCTCTTCATTTTGTTGGCGGATGTGAGGACGACGAGGATCTTCGGTGCCATTGTGGGTGTTTTGATTCTGTAGGACGGAATAGATTAAGGGGATTTATTCTACTATGGATTCGGATTCCCAAGAAGAGGCGAGGCGAACAGGACACAATGATAGATTTACGATGAAGATGAAGGTTCGGTGGTGTCGAGACCCATAATATAATGCTCCCTTGACATTGTTATTTAAACCTATTCCATACCATGATATGCGGGGGAGTTTTATCGTCTGACCGAGATCAGTTCCGACGTCTTCTATGGCCATAATACTTTCATCTTTTCAGTTGTCACTACGATTGTGGCTTCCCGGGTATCGTCTTGACGTCAGAGGCGAGGAATTCATCAGTCCTGCACACGTTCAAGACATCCAATCGTGGGCAGTATCCGGAACATATGACAAGAGCGCTTGGCGATGGAACTTTGGCAACCTTATTCTCATGCTTACGAGGTAGCTTCGAGACCTTCCGAAATGCACAAATGGAGGAGAATAGCTAGCCTCAACACCTGATGTCTATCACTTGATACTAGATGTGGTGAAAGAGAGAAGAATCTATTTTTAGACAGGCGAGAGAAAGCTCATTAAGCTTGCTTGACATTTTTTATCCCGTTGGGCCGAAGATCTTAGTTTTGCGCCCTACGAAGTCCCGGTCGACCTTGAAAGAGTCTTCTAAAATCAGCTATGGAAAAAATCGTGGACTCAAGCTATCAATCTTATCCTGAAGGTCTCGAGATTTCCCTAAAGCCTGCGTCGTCTGGCTTGCTCAGAACAATGGATGGACGACTGTTTTACAAGCCTTGCTTTCCCCAGGAGCCGCCCTGCACATTCTCCGAGCTGGGAAATTTTAGATGATAACAAAAAATGAAAGGGATCCTCGAGGGTTACCATCTGTGCTAGAACCATCTGACATATTGAAGCTCATGATGTTCTTCCAAGTCTCCTTCTCCATCACTCCTGCCTTCGAGTGTCAGCGGGACAGAGCTTCTTTGCTGACTAAGCCGCGACGAGCTTCGCAACTTCACCTGCCACAAACCCGCCAAATTCAAGTCATCGTCAAGCCCAGGATCGTCATCATCGCAAGCCCTCCCATCACATCGAACCGCTCTATCGATCGACCCAGCTGGACTGTTCGGCACGATGTCTGGCCAGGCCGTAGCTGCCGACCAACCAAAACTTCTCTGGAATTCCGAGAACGTCAGGGATGTCGCCGAATCCGTAGGCATCTCAACCATCTCCGACGAAGCCCTCCGCTGCCTCACTCAGGATGTCGAGTACCGCGTGGGCCAAGTAATTGTCGAGTCTCTGAGGCTTATGAGAGCTGCCCATCGCACGACCCTTTCCGTGCAAGATGTCAATGCTGCCCTCCGCGTCCTCGATGTCGAACCGCTCTACGGCTACGAATCGACTCGACCACTTCGATTTGGAGAAGCGAGTCTGGGCCCTGGGCAGCCCATCTACTATCTTGAGGATGAGGAAGTTGACTTTGAAAAGTTGATTAACGCTCCTCTGCCAAAGATCCCTCGCGACACTACCCTCACAGGTATGTTTTCGCTAAGCATACATGTCCCGTCGTTAATCACACTCTAACCTCCCCTCTCTCTTAGCGCACTGGCTTGCCATTGAAGGTGTACAACCAGCGATTCCCCAAAACCCCATGCAATCCGATTCGAGATCCAACGAACTGCTGCCCAAGGGCGCCGGCGCTAACCCCGCTTTGGCTGCGCTCGCCGGCAACGACAATCTTCCAAACCGGCCCCTCGTCAAACATGTGGTCAGCAAGGAAATGGTCCTCTACTTTGACAAGATCCAAGCCGCCCTTCTCGACGATAACCCGGATGAAGAGGTTGTGCGCCTCCGTCAGGCTGCCCTTGCGTCCGTCCGAGATGACCCTGGCATCCATCAGCTTGTGCCTTACTTCATCAACTTCGTCTCCGACCAAATCACCCACCACCTCGACGACGTCTTTGTGCTCCGTCGCATGATGGAACTGACAGCGGCTTTGATCGCCAACGAGACCCTCTTCCTCGACCCCTACGCTAGCCCGATGTCTGCCCCCGTCCTCACCTGTCTCCTATCTCGTAAGCTCGGATCGGAGGACGGCACAGATGCCATCAGGGAACAGTACCAGCTGCGAGAGTTTTCCGCTTCTCTCGTCGGCGAGCTGGCACGTCGCTACTCCGCCTCCAACCCCCTCCTCCGATCAAAGCTCACGCGGACCTGTCTCAAACACTTCCTCGATCAGTCTAAGCCGGCACCCGTCCTGTTCGGAGCCATCAGCGGGCTTGCCGCAGCAGGCGGCCCCGAAGCTGTGCGCCTAATAGCGCTCAAGACCCTGAAGAGCGTCAACGACGCCATCCTCCACCCCCTCAAGGACAAGCCCGAAGCTAAGCTAGACTTTGAGATGCTCACGGGCGGAATCGTCAACGCCATCTCTCTCATCTCGAGCGACCAGGTTCCACTCGGTACCACGGCACCCACGACGAACGGCACCATCTCCGACTCAGACCGTACTGAACTGGTCGACTTCCTAGGTGACATCATTGCCCAGCGCGTCGTCGCCCTCGGCAACCACCAGCTTGTCAAGAAGATTCTCGAGGTGAGATTCATCGAATAGACCTCGGTGGACTCCGTGGTTACGTATTTGGAGAAGCGCGAGGAGGAAAATGTCTCGTTCGATGAAGCAATTCGCAGACTTGCGCTGGAGTTTGGCGTCCTGGATATCGACGATGTGGAGTAGTTGGAGAAACATGTACATTAATTAGGCGCAGACAGCTGCCGGTGGGGAGGGGAAATTTGATACCAGTATTTCTTTTTTTCTATGCATTCGGGCGCGGTTTCGCGGATAGGAAATGATAGTCGGAGATAAGGCGTTTGTCCCGCTTCAATAACAGTTGCATTGGTCTTCACGTTTCTCTACTTGCGCTCTACGTGTCGCGATGACATTTCTGTGACATCTGTTGCGGCCCCAGTATCCTATAACTGCGCACAATGATTTCGATAACAGATTTAGGGAATTGTTTTTTTTTTTTTTTTTTTGCCATTCTATTTTGACGTATGGTCTGGACAATACGGGCGCCTCTTGTAATAACCCAAGGAAAAAAAGTACACGTGTATTCCAACACCATACAGGCCTGGAATCAACCCACACCGACCTGACATCCACATTTTCTCATCGCACACCTTGAACCCTCTTCCCATCTCCTCGTTCCGTTTTACCCATCATCACTTCACCCTCGTCTTCCTTTTCCCATTACCCCACTCCGAACAGAAAATCCCCGACGGCATTCTCTCCTGGCTTTCGTTGTCTCGTTTACCACAAGAATCCGAGCCCAAGAGCCGTAACAACCGACGAAGCGGTCAAGATAGTCGCCCACTTCGAGATGGTAGGCTTGGCGAAGCCCCACGTCATATCATACGTAAGGTGCCTGATGCCGTTGAAAAGGTGGTAGACGAAAGGCCAGGCGATAATAGACTTGAGGGTGCCCTTGGTGAAGACGCCAAGACCGGCGAAGGCCTCGACGAGGGCCGAGGACTCGATGTGCCAGCCGAGGAGGGGCGAGGCGAGGTAGACGATGCTGTAGCCGTAGAGGGCTCCCGCGAGGGCGCTGCCGGTGATACGGGTCCAGATGGAGGCGCCGAACCAGGTCTGCTCGGGGCGGTAGATTTGGAGGTGGGGGGAGACGGGGCGGATTTTGCGCTGGGCGACGAGGATGGTTTCTTCTTGGTCGGGGGTGAGCTTCTCGGTCACGATGGCGGCGCTGGAAGGATGGGGTTAGCCCAATTGATTCTGCTTTCTTATCAGGAAAGAGTGTTTATTTACCGAGATGAGGTGGAGGTGGAAAGGTGAGACGCAACGGCGAGCCTAGGCACGTTCTGCGTGAAGGAGACATTGGGTCGGATAGCCGCACCTGTTACAAAAAGGAAATGTCAGTGATCCAAGAAACAAATCCAATTGAGTCCTTTCCAGCTCCCTTCCCAGCTCTTCCGGAGGGAAACGCGCAGGTTCTGGGAGCTTTGAGCAGGTTTGGTCACGTACCTCGTCGGAGAGCCGACAGTCCCACCCTTTGAGCAATCATGGCGACTGGATACTAGAAAATCTCGTAGGTCTTACAGGTAAGATAATTGAAACCGAAGGCGCAAAGAGAATTGCTGGCTTGGGAGAGGATCGCAGTCGTGAGAGAGAACAAAGTGGCAGGGTGTGGGTAGCGTGCTTTAGTTCCTCTCCGAGAAGTTCAGATGCTTGCTTTCGAGGTTTCGAGGCCCCAGAGGTCCGATGGTGATGTGACGGAACATTAAATTCGGCACCTCGGTCCAAAAGCGACCAATCGCCTCCCATCAATTGTCACCAACGCTCCACGTGATATGTCACATGATGTAATTCGGAACTTCCCGGCTTCTTGCTGACTGGACACGCCTGGTCTGTGCTTCACGAGCTCTTGGAAATTTTCCTCTTTGGGGCTTTTTAGCTTGTGACTCCGAATTCCTCTCTTCTTTTTCTTCTCTTCTTCTTTTTTTCTACAACATGAACGGCCCTGTCGTCTGGAATTCGGCCCACTTGTCCAAGTGAGTGTCCATGGCATTTTCTGCTCGGCGACAACAGCATTCTGCTGTCCTCGAGGGGTTGTTCTGAGACCAATCTGAATTTTCTTCAGAAGAGTCCGTTTGATCACGATCCCTGGTATTTTTTTCCGTCTGGTGGTCGTTTCATTCACGCGACCTACATTTCGCTCTAGATCCTGCGTAGTTGACCTGTAACCAACGGACCGTGCCTTGGGCGTTGAAGGACAGGTCTATACGCCCATATTGAGACCAGCGGGGGAGTCGTGCCTTGGCGTAATTAGCAACTACTCCGTACTTCTCAGAGCTAGAAACACTAGCTACGAGAAGAGGGGTGGCACGTAACAGTAAAGCCCTAGGATACACCAAATAGAAATGGTGGTGGATTCGCGTCTATTGCTAACACTGAAAAAAGACCTGTCGTCGACTGAATGGGTGTTGTAAAAGGACAAGGGAAGAGAAATGCAGAAGACATGATGCCACTGAAAACTCGAACAAAAAAGATGAAAATCAAGTATATGCTGGTACAAGAATCCGAAGCCTCTCACAAAATCCCACTCGCTAAATCAACAAGCCACCGTTTTTTTGAGCGTCCTTCACACCAATGCCTCTTTTTACTCCTGTTTTCATGTTGGGCCATCGTTTCTTTCCGAGACCTCTGTAATACAAGCAAGACACAAGACACCGCCGTCCCCGTTACGGGGCCATAATTCTCAATCCGTCCTTCAAAAGTCAAAACAAGAAAAATCTCCGACCATCCATCATGATAAGTTCCGTCCCAGGGGGAAAAAAAGGAAAAAATAAAAGAAAAGAATCGCGCTATTAATACGTGTTGTACAAGAGGCGTCTGCTCACGCGCCGTCGAGCAATGCATCCATGCCGTTTCGCTCCCTCTCTAGAGAATCGGCAGTGACGCGCACATCAGCACCGGCCGCTTTGCTCCCCCTCTCCTCATCTTCCTGGTTCGTAAGGTCGACAAACATCCTGTCAACCGCTCGGGGGTCCTGATATTCGGCGGCGGACTGCCCGACGACGTTGACATTACCACCACGGCTGCTGCTGCCGCCGAAGAAGCCGCCTTCACGCCTCCACACGTCGGGGCCGTAAATCTCCTCAGCTCTTCTCTGGCCCACATCCGTACGTCGGAAGACCTCAAGAGCCTTACTCCTCACAGCATCCGAATGTAGATTGAGCCCATCTAGATGACCCCGAAGAAGCCTATCTTCGAGAGAAAGATTCTGCTCGTCCACCAGCACACGTGGGCCCCCTGGTATTAACGAGTGTATCATGCCGCCGCCGCCGTCTATGTTCATGGGTTCACCTCTGATGGGTTCACCGAGGGGGCGAGCGATCACCGAATGGCCGTCATGGGACCCGGGGTTCGCAAGACCTGGTCGTTCGAGAGGAGAGCCGCCAGGTCCCGTTCCGAACAGATTGCTATCCCGGTGGTGCGGGGTACCGAGTCCAGACATTCCCTGTGAGTGGTTCGCGGGAGGAGATCCCTGGCCGCCTTCACGAGAGGCATAGTATCGCGCTTTTCGCCGTAGACTGTTTGCCTTGCCCTTGACATCTTCAGGTAGATCATCGGGATCATCAACGCCGTGCTGGGCCATGAGCTTCTGTAATTTCGTTGGTCGCGGCTTACGCGTACTCTTGGATTCCTGGAAAAGTGGCGGCGGTTCTTGAGCGACATGACACCACTTGTAAAGCTCTTGGCGGAAGAAGTTCGTCTCGGAAACGAGGAATACCTCGGCACCCTCTAGTTTACGAAGATAGAAGCGTTGCGTTTCCGCCTCGGCCTGCGATGAAAGTAGCGGGTTGATGTAGGGCGCGATGTGATCCCGGAATGCCTGTGCATTGTCAATGATCTTCTTGAGGACTTCCTCCTCCTCTGGTTGGAAGGGAAGATTAGGGATCTCATCGAACCAGGCAATTAGATCCTCGAGCTTCGGTCGCGCGGCATCGCGGGGAATGCGGACCCGATGGTCACAGATTGGACAAGTCCAAGGTGCCTTATCATCATCCTTGACTTTGCCTCGAGCGATCTTAAGACATTTCCCGTGGTACCTAACCGGACAAGTTAATAAGGGGAGAGAGAAGAAAGGGAAGATACAGATGAGACAATCGCAACTCACCATTCATGACAGATGCCGCATTCAATCATCATCCCGGCTTCAACACGACGGCATAGGCAGAAAACTTCCCTATCCGGATCCTCCCAACGCTTCTGCTTCGTGGCGGGACTCGGCTCCCTCGACGCAGGCTCGGCGGGATCCCGGGGTTTGTCGTGGACGATATCGAAGCAGTCGAGGTTGCGGCCCAGGACGTAGTCGAGGTGGCTTTTCAGGATATGAAGCGGCGCATTCGACTTTCCGAACAACTTCTTGCCCTGGCGCATCCAGTCCTCGTGCCTCTTCTGCTCCCTCTCCAGATCAGATGTCCCACTCGGCTTCGAGTTGAGCTCTTCTAGACGCTTCATGATGTCGCACACCTCACCGTACTTGGGACGACCTCGGAAATCGGGATTGCGCGACCTTTGCGTGAGGTCGAGAATTTGCCGATGGGCGTCCCGCTGCTTCGACAAGATCTGCTCGACGCGGACTAGCGTTTGTTTTGTCACTGGCAGCGCATTATTCTGAACCTGAGTCGACAGTGCCTCGAGTTGGGGGTAGTGGATGATTTCAGCCGAAATTAGTTCCCGCGCTTTCTTCTCCCACTGCTGGCCTGCAAGCATTTTCTCCGTGTAATATGTCAAGTAATCGTTGTATGGAGGAATTTCGAGTCTCTTTCCCTCTTCGATGAGCTGCTCCACATCGTTGAGGGTCATGAAGATACCTCGGCTAGCAAGTGCCTTTTCATTCCACTTTAGTTGATCCAGAACCCGTGCAAGCCTGTCAACTTCTTCCATATCGACATTGTAGTTACGGCCCTCCTCAAGCAAGTCTTCAATTTCTTGAATACTTTGGGACTGCACGTGCTCGAGCGCCCGCAGTGCATTCTTCTGGAATTGCTCGATGGCGTCGGCACGTTCTTGAAGCTGAAGAATTTCGGGACAGTCGAACCCAATCTGCTCAGCCTCCTGTAGCAGGCGGTAAATGTTGGAAACATCGCGATCCTTGTCCTTTTGTTCCGGCGATGACCCGCCAATAGACTTCCTCTTGCCACTCTGCCAGGACTTGTCGTTCTTTCGGCGGTTTTGCTGTTTGCGGATGGTATAATTCATAGCCTCATCCACCCATTCGTTGCAGCGATCAACAAACTCGCGCAGCAGAGGCAAAGACGGAAGATCGTAGGGGATCTTCTCGCCCTCATGCAGCAATGCCTTCAGAGTCTTCAGTGCAGGAACAGCCTCCTCGTCGAGGAGCTTCTCGTACTTCTCCTCCCAGGCTTCGGGCGTACGAGCCTTCTCCGCTACTTTATGGTGAACCATATCCATGTCTTCTTCAGTCTTCCGATATATGAGAACGTGGCCCTTCCCATTGAACCGCTGGGTTTCGGTCGCGTCGCAGCAGGCATGGTATCCAGCGTGGAGAAGGCACAGCACCTTGCCCGTCTTGTTGCACTTAAACCTCGATAGGTAAGTAAATGCTTTGCAATACGTGCACTGATATTCCTCTTCGGCGACGTCAGTGTCATCCACCACGCACTCGAGCGGGTCGGATGAATCCCGTGTTCTTATATCCTGGTGCTTGGCCATGAACGCCTCGCGATGTGACTTTTCTCTTTGGTGGAGTCGGTCAAGGGCTGGAGCCAACCATTTGGCCGTCTGGATAGTCAGAGCCCCACTTGTCGTACCCTCTGCAGCGGTCCAGAGAAGTTCATCGTGCGAGAAACAGGGCTGCCGTCGGAAGAGCTGCAACCTCTCCACGCCAGCAAGCCCGAATGGCTCCCAGTCGCACGGCGCAAAGTTGACGGCTTCGTTGAAGTTGAAGCCGTGGTTGAAACCCGCGTGGTAAGCTTGAGGGAATGTTATCACGAGCTCGCCTGCTCGCTGGTCGACCGCGTACAC
Organism: Scedosporium aurantiacum; assembly: GCA_000812075.1. NCBI lineage: Eukaryota > Fungi > Ascomycota > Sordariomycetes > Microascales > Microascaceae > Scedosporium > Scedosporium aurantiacum. The sequence continues at coordinate 150,703 of JUDQ01000025.1, forward strand.
CCTCACACCAGCCTTCTTGAGCTGCTCCGGTGTCAAAAGAGTCACCAGCTGGAAGAGAAGGTCGGGTTGCGTCTCGAACAGTTCCGGCACAGCCTCTCTCATCGCCGCCTCAAATCTTTCGGCGTCGTCTCCGGGAATACCATACCAGGTCTTGGTGTCGCCGAAATGTTGGTAATTAGCCGAGTAGGAGTAGTGATCCTCATTATGCCAGCAGAAGGTGGAGAAGATCATTCCCACGTAGACCCAGGGAACGGTCATCCCGGAGATGTCAGATTTGATATGGCGGAAGAGACTGTCGGGGTGAAGAGGAAGAAGATTGAGGTTCCAGGGATCGAGGGAGTAAGGGTTGTTAGGATACTTCTCAATTGTCGGGAAACCCGAACCGTGCGTGGTACAGTGAATATCAGCACCGTACTCAACTTCAACGGTCTCTTCAATATCAGTAACCAATCTCCAGAACTCTCGTTCAACGTCGTCCTCGGTGATAGGCTTCGGGCCATCCGTGCTCGAGTCGAGAGGAATTTTCTTCTCGAAATAACCGGCTTTGAAATCGGCAGCCTTCTGCTGGAATTGTCGAAGAGAATAGAGCCCGCCCTCTTCAAAGCCGAACTGACCATCGCCTACAAGACAGCGGGGACAGTTCCAACCTGATTCGGGCTTTTGCTTGACAGGAGGGTCAAGGCAAGTGTCGTGATAGGAGTGGTCGCAAGTTTCACAAGTAAGAAGCGTGCCCTTCTCCTCAAACCTGCCACACTGATCGCACTTTGGGGCGGCAGCGGAGGTAGGCTCCTCTCTTGGTACGCGGGGGACCGATGGCCTGAACTGCGACATATGGGAACCAGCGACCGTGGGCACGGCTTCCTTCTTTAACCTCTTGCTTCTTCGACTACCGTTATCTGCTTCCTCCTGGTCGCCACCGCTGGGGCCATGGGACTTTCTTGAGGAGTCGGCGCTGTCGCAGCTGAGCTGCCGCTTCAAAGAAGTACCCTGGGAAATGCCGGATGAGCGATGTTCTGGTGTATTTTTCGATGTTGTTGTGAGGGGACTGCCGAATTGCTTCTGGGGCGTCGGCGCTCTGGATTGCGGGGCGGAAACGTTTGACTTGTTGAAGCTAGTAAAACCGCCACCGGAATTCACGGCAGTGAAACCACCACCTGAGTTGATGGCGGTAAACCCCCCCGAAGAAGACGCAGGCTGCGGTGCCTCCGGAGCATCGGCCATGGCGGAATCGCCATCACCTTCCTTCTTGACGCCATTGATAGTAGCCTGAAGAGCATCGGTAGCCTGGCGAGCGGGAGAGTTGCCTCTGGCACCGGATGGCGTGTTCACCTGAGAATTCTTCGCAGGGGTCGGAGCTGGGCTGGGGGTAAAAGGACCGCCGTATTCGAGCTCAAGTTGATGATGAACACTAGGCTTAGCCACTCGTAAAAATTCCTCGTACGGGCAAAGCCACTTTTGATACGAGTTTTTCAAAGATGTGGACAAAGACGACATGATCTTGCCGCTATAACCGAGGTCTCGCCCAATTTCCGCCCATTTTTTGTGCTTGCAAACTTTATCGAAACCACCGCGCGCTTCCACGGCCTTCTTGAGACGGTACAAGTCAAGGGGTTTCTTGTCGACGTAAGGAACACGACTAGGGTTATTGCCTTGTTGCTTGTGAAACTTGTATAATCCGTCTGTATAGGTCAAGTTCGCTCGAGTACCTGAGGCGGAAAATGCGTCAGCCAATGTCGGTCGTAATAGGTCTATTAGTGACGAAACACCTACTTCCTTCTACGGAATTCAACTCTTGTTTTCTAGTTCTAAAGTGAAATTTCTATAGAATTGCCATGTTAGTACTCGACACCTAGGTCAAGCGGCGCAATGTGTTGTGTGACTCGAGGGGTGACCCGGAGGGTGTCTGTCGCGGACCCCTCACGTTCATTTGACGTACCTCTGTATCGATGGCAAAATCTGGATTCCAAGAATCAGGGGGTATAATTTTACAGATGCCGTATTGTCTCGCTTCGGGGGATATTTTTTTCATGTACTCCATTGGGTCTTTCCACTCCTCGTCGGTCGGGTAGTATGTTGGTGCATCCTGTAGACCGTGGAGACGGTTCTTCTTAGGCGGAGGATGGGTCGTCGCGAGCCGGCCTCGTCGCTCCACGGTCAAGAGATCTAACGGGGCGCTCTTCATCGAACTGAGGCGGGCGTGGGAGGAAGTTGGGTGGTAACCGTTGGAGTTGACTTGCGCAGTCTTTATCTTTCCAGAACTTGTCGCGCCGATAGCAGGTGAAGCGCGTGAACTGGCATTCACGCTGCTGGTGCCCACACTAGCGCCTGCGGAGGGTCGACCAGATCCTCCTGCCATAATTGTGGAGGTAGGAAGCGGCGGAGGTTATGTATGGACCGAAGAAACAATGACGGGGGATTGCGAGGGACGCGGTAACGAGAACGGTAGTAGGAAATTAAGCGGAACCGTCGAGCCGCGCCGACATTCTCGGACAAATAAGAAGATTGAGGCGTGATGGAAATCTACTCTCGGTGCATGGCAGAGGGACGCCTAGTCAAGGGGCACGTAAAGCGTGGTGAGGTGGACGGTGCGCGTGCAAGGGGAATTCGAAGCCGCAATGTCGTGTCAAGTGTTGGACGACCAGGGTCGATAGGACAGCGAGAAATGGTCGAACGAGTTCAATCTCAAACTTGTCGTCTATGATTGCATAAAAAGATGGAAGGATAGAGTCGACGGTTTTAAGCGCTATGTTGTTACAGCAAACCAAACCAATGTTGCTCAAGTTTGGTCGGTGATAGGAGAGTGGCAGAGAGATAATCTCAAGCCCGGCGCACTGAGTGGAATTGGTGGGCCGAAAGGAAAATGTAAATTCGAGGCAGACTGAATCCAGGTTCAAGAGATTCGCAAGGAGGCCACCGGCAGTCGTCGGGGAATGAGAGTGAAGGAATCCCTCGTGGGCGAAAAGGTGATAAGGTGAAAGAGAGAAAGTAAGGTGGGATTAGGAAGGTACATGTGGAAGAAGGCAGTGATGGAGGTCAAGGTATTATTAGGGAAGAGACGAGGAAGGCGAGACATAAGCAGGGAATCCAAGTGCAGCCCACGGTAATACATTGTAGTGCCAACGGCGGGTCGAAGTTTGGTCGGTGGGAGCGATTGAGCGAGCGGTGCAACGAGGCGACTCCTCATGTACTTCGTACACCACCTCAGTGTACGTACCAGCACCAGATGACAAGTCTACATACTGTATTGCACTTGGACCAGTGACCTCTTGTTATTGGCAGGGATCTGGCGTCTGCCATGTAACCCCGCCGCAATGAGGACAGTGCAAGTACATGAGGCTAATCCCCGACCACGCTGGAGATACAAGCGCCGACAGAATTTCAGGAAACAGCACAAAAAAATAGGTGCCTCATTTTCTAACCGCACCGCAACTACAGTTCAGATGCACCTTGACACGACAAACTCCACCACCAGAACACACACAACATTGAACATTGACACATTCTCCCACGCCTCCATCTTGCCTGCGCAAGACCGAGGGGAGTGTACCTATATCGATGCTCAGAATAGGCGGCCGCGACTTTGTACAACAGGTGCGCAAAAATTACACAAATGACACTGTGTACCTCGGATTCTTCACTGATTTTATAATAAGTGCAAGTGCTGCCGATATTGGCAGCTTCATTACGAGCGACAGTCGTACGTGGGGTTGGAGTGAGCTTGGACAATTTATCAGATTCGAAGGAAGGCTGTGGCTTTGGCCTAGACTCCCTCAACATCAATTGATCTCTCCCACCAGGTGAAGAGGGGAACATCGCGCTGGAGGGTTCGGATTTTACTCTCCTCAAATCCCACGATCGCATTCAGTGGCATCAGACAAGACCAAGATTGAAAATCTGCCGACCGTCCAAAAATTCATCCACGCTAGTGGATACACAACTTTCGTTCCAAGTTTGAAGACGGCTTACTTGTACGAAGTATGAAGTAGAATTCAATATTCATGATACTTGCCGCCAAGTATCAGTCCCTTCGGATAGTATGGCACAAGAAGGATCAATCCGTGACTAGATTTAGAGCTACGCGCCCGATCAGGTGGTGGCACTACTGCAGATGAAGTTCCCCTTACGACTTAGCGTTGTGCACAGCTTTTGATAGGAAGTACAGGTACCAAAATGCTGCCCCATGCTGGGTATCTGTTTAGCGTGTTTGGTGTAGTCCGTACTTGACGACATGTCGATTCTGAGGGCATTTGATCTCCCAGTCTCGAACACCCATGAAAAATCGTGGCATCATTTGCGCGTTACTCAGAGTATACTTCGCAAGACGGGTAAAATACAAACATAGAAGGGAAAAAAAAAAAGAGAAAACGAAAAGACTAGTAGTGAAAAGAATGTTCTTGTTCCCCAAGCTTCCCGTTGATGAGTCGTTGATGAATCAAGGTTGAATGGGAAAAAGTCTTGGGGGATTAGTATGCCCGACAGAAGGTGGGGGGACCGTTCCGCCACAATTCCCCGTGACTTTTCTCAGAGCGTGAGAAAAAAGTCGATGGTCCGTACCACCCGCTGTTCAACTTTTTCTGATATCGACGACTCACCATGCAAGGGTCGGCTTTATGACCCAAAACGGCGGGCCAATCACAGGCGACTGACGTTCTTCGAGTCCGACCTGCAATGTGCCCAGACCACTGTGGGGAGAAGTAGCACATCGCTGAGTCAGCCACATATTTCCGACCATCAAGATGAGATCAAATTCGATCAATGTTTTACTTCGTAGAGGACGAGCATTGAAGTCACTTCTTGAAGCAACCAAGAGAGCCTGAGGCTGGCACAAGAAGCCACAAGGCTTGAAATGATCCCGTCACCGTCAGGTTCAAACAAACCGGGGGGGAATAAATAAATAAATAATAAATAAAAAAGACAAAAAGAGAGAGAAAATGAGAGCGAGAGAGATGGATTGATCTTCTTTTACCAGCCAGATACAAAACCAAAGAAGAGCAGCGTACGAGTATTCTGAGACCTGTAGAGCCTCCTCATAACCACCAAGCAGTCGTACATCACATCGTAGTATTGTTAGCCACCCATAAACAAATGAGAATGAATCTACTCAGGCTTTTTTGCCCTCTCCCTCGTCTTCAAAAGCTTTTCGATTTCCTTCGGATCCCTGACCCTCAAACTCAACTCCTTCATCATTCCTGCCCACCGTAGGGGACCCCTACATGAGGGACATTTGCCATGTACAGGTAGCACTGCATCCACCGAGTTGTCGCCCGCCAGCAAGTGACGACTCCAGCAAGTTAAATGACCAACCGCTTCGCATTCTTCATTAGGACAGACGGCGTAGAGGCCCTCGCCTGGCGGCATCTTGTCACCGCAATGCACGCAATTTCCTTCCCTCTCAAAGGTGAATATCGCATTCGCCTTTTCAACATAGCCCTTAAGCGGTTTATAGTCCAAGGCAAGGGAATGAATACCCCAGGGTTCTTGTTCCCCCGACTGACTCGATGACACTGTCGCACGGCTACCGTCACTCAAAGTTCCGTGACCAAAATCTTTTTCAATGAGGAGGCCCGGCGGTATTGGTTCTTCGCTTTCCGAAATCCACTTTTCCCAGGCTGCGTGTGCGTCCTTGTTGAAGAAGTGGAGCGTGAGCGGCCATCGCACGAAGCTGGGCACCCCGAGCAGGAGGTGGAGGTTCGAGAGCACGGAAACAAGGCTCTGGCGAGGCCGTTTCGGTTGCCCATTCTTCTTTCTCTGCGTCGAAATGGATAATCGGGCCTCTGATGGTATGTGTAAAGATAAATGTGGGTTTGTGAGAGCCCATCTAAGAATTTGTGAATTTTAGTTACCTAGCTAGACGTTTATCCCCATACAGAATGAAGAGAGACTCACTCGAATTTGAGAGCAGCCAACATTCCCGGGAACCCAGATACTATCGCGACCATTTCCCACGGCCGCAAACTGGCGCGCGACGTGCGCGCTGCGCCGCCCTTCACCTCGCCATTGTGCTGCTTCAGTCGTCGTGGCGGATTCGGAGTGGATCCGATGTAGAGCGACGCGTGTCGAACAGTCGAGCGTAGAATGTAGACCGTATACAAGGCCGGGATAGGCTTAACCAAGGCAGACATGCCTAATGAGAGGCTGTTGAAGATTGATTTCCCATTTCATACCCACTCCGTCGCGACGAGTCTGATGCGAAAGGACAAAGCGTAAGTTGTGACGCGGTGGTGTGAGTTTGATGTTGGCTTGGGTGGTACAAAATAGCAACGGAGCACTTGAGGGGTTGAGAAGATGATACGGTTGCTGTGGTGAGGCTCACTCAATTGGACAGACCATTGAGATTGATTGATGCTGCCTAAACATCGATTCCTGAGCAGTCGACTCGACCATTAACATCGAGGCTTTTCGTTCCCATTGTTTCACCCGAGTCCTCTTGACGAAGGGCTGTTACGTGTACGAGGTAATTATTTATCGGTTTATTCGAGTTGAAAATAGCAATTTCATAATCTCACAAAAATCCCGTTCAAGTGAAAGGGCAGTTGTAGGAAAAGGAAACCCAGTCGAAAGTCAACAAACAATAAACATCAATACAATATTCATTCAGGCTCACTGGTGTCAACTTCCCCAAATGAGTGAGCGACTGATCAAAGTATTTTGCAGCTTTTTGAACATGGAATATTTCATCCAATTGAAAACAGTTCAAAGTTACACCCAAACTTCAACACACTTCAGCAGTCACACTTCAACGAATGGATCTTGATACATCTCAGTGAGCACTGAGAACCCTTCTTCCACAGTCATGTCTGAAGAGCTCATGGCTTTGATTTCGAGAACTAGGGACCCGCATATTTTACCAGTTCCTCTCGTGTATCCGATACCTGGTGAGATGAAACGACAAAAAGGCTACAGGTATGGGCCGGCAAATAACCCAGTTTCATACCAGGTGTAATGGCATCATCAGCGTACCGGGAGAGGCTTGTCTTTGTGCGAAAAACGGCCCTCGCGTTCGAAGCTTGCTGGCGAATCCAGCTCCCAGAACCTCATCTGATCGGTGAGCTTATCGCCGACGACATTGATGGTCGGGTTGTTCTCGGGATTGGGCCCGATCGAACAATATAGCCTTGGTGGCCCGTTCTCTTCTGTACGCGGCTACCTCCGGGCGTATATCAGGTCATCCCTCGTCGCCCTCGAAAAGCAGCAAGGCATTGAGGAATATAAAGAGCAGCTCCTGGATCGCATTAGGGACTTTGTCGACAATCACCTGCACAAGATTCCCGCCATCGTCGAGGATATACCCATCGTCGCCATGCACACAGACTTGGGCCCGCACAACGTCATCGTCTCCGGCCAGACATGCTCCGAGATACGAGCGATCATCGACTGGGAATTTGTAGCCAGCGCGCCATATGCGTCTCTCCACCGCATCACTGAGATGCTCTTCCGTAAACCCGCCGAGAATGGATTTGACCCGGAGTACGATGGTGCTGATGAACTCCGCGAAGCATTTTGGGGGTCTATCGCTTACTGGAAGGAGTGGAACCAGAGTGAAGCGACACAGGTCTTTCTAGAGTGGTTTCGGTTTGGTCTGTTCATGAAGCCCGAGTGGAGGCCGAAAGACTTACCCCAGGACGAGATGCAGGCCTTTTGGCAGGAGAACATTCGGGTTGTTAATGCCGTTTTGAACAAGTATTCGTGACGTAGGTGGTAAGCATCGGCCCTAAAGAACTACAAACTATATTGAACATTAAACAGTAGCCCGTTTCTCCTACACACGCATTATCACGCCGTGCCTCACTGCCTTGTTCTTTTTGCTGCTTCTATCGCCTGGGGATGGTCTCCCTTCAGTCAACCATGCAGCTCTCTGGACACACTGAGACATTGGAGGAGATCCAGCAAAACATGCACCCAATCTGTCAGCTGGTCCCAGGTCCCTTCACAGACGCGCTCCGCGTAGTCCTGCAGCTGGGGAATACCCAATACAAACCATCCTTCCCCTACAACCTGATCCGGATCTCTCAGGAAGAGAAGTGGCAAAGCCTCGTGGAGCGACATCTAAAACCACTTGGTATTAAATTTAATTATTGCATGAAATCTGGTTGCGTCTGGGCGACGACGAGCATGTCGTCAGGAGTAGAGTCCAACTGCTCAATGAGCTCTTGAACGTTCCCAAATCGCATGGTTGGGACCTCACCATCTTGCGACGGCGAGGAGGATGAGGACGAGGATGCAACTGAAGTCAGTAAACCTCACATCGCTGGCAATGCTGATGTTGTCGTCAGAGTCAGGAGGGGGTAAGAAAGGACCGAAGTCGCTCGGAGTGGGAGGGAAGGTTTGACTCTTAGATCTTCTTGACTAGCTTTGCTCCATCTCCAATATTCAGTTTTGACGTCAACGATCCAACCTAAGATATCGGCGAACTTTATCGGACTAAAAGAGGGTAAGGAAGCACGCGGCAATTAGGTCATGGAGCAAGTAGGAGCAATATCACCAGCGATAAAACGAGCAAAGAGCGGAGTCTTGGGGGTGAGGATGGAGCAGTTAGAACTTATGGAAACAGGCAAGAATGAAAAAGGATGATGCACTGGGTCTGGACACAAATGAAATCAGTCCGTCAGGTCAAGGCTGCTGTTTTGATTGATGTAGAAAAAAAAACTCGGATCATATACCCTTGACCCTACTTGTAATACCAAACTCCAGACCCAAGTTGACCAGGTCGATACATTCTATAGAAGACCCTGCTTCTGCAAGTCATAGTACACCTTCTCCGGCATGACATTGCCCTCGGCGTCCTCCATCTGCACCACACTGCCCTCGTCCACCTTGTTCCTCTTTTCTTCCTTCTGTATCTTTTCCCAAAGTCTCAGCGCCTGGTCGATGCTTGAAATGTCTCGGAAGAGCGTCGTGTTCGTGATACCGAGGCACCTCAGACCGTAAACATGGCGCGCCTCGTTGAAGTGCTTGTCGAATGCCCTGCGACCCATGTAGACAAAGTTTCCGCAAATCTCGCAAGGGAATTCGACGCCAAGACCATGCAGTCGATACAGCCAGAAGGGAATGGGTTTGCCATCCCAGGCCAGCGGCAGCTTGAGGGGGTTGTAAATCCTCTCCTCGCCGTCCTCCTCCTCGCCGTCTTCCGGCGCCGCGGCCTGCTGGGTGCGGTCGGTCATGCTCATGAGGTTATCCAACTCCTGCTGCCGTTCTCTCTCCGTCATGCCCTGCTTGCGCTCCACGTTAACCCTAGTATCACCACGCTCCGTCGACATGGCCGATGCCAGGCGCTTGATTCGATATTCTCGTTCGGCAACTGCCTTTTCTTTCAGTCTCCTCGCCGACATACCCCCAACACCATTAGTCTTTGTCTCTTCTTCCTCTTCTTTCTTTCGTTGTGCGCGCCTCTCCGCCGCCTTGATGTGTTTCCTCCCCGTCAAATGGCTCTTGTATACATTTTCGTTCTTGAACTCCTTTTCGCAGTCCTCGCAGTAGATGGCCTCTTCTGTGCGGGTTTGGTGGTCCGATCCGTTTGGCGCCCCGTTAACCTTATTCTGCCACCCCTCTACTTCGTCCTTCTCCCACGCCTCTTCAAACTCCTTGTCGAAGTCGGCTATGGCTTTATCAACGTTCTCCAGGGGTCGAACGCGGCGCATGAACGACTCGAGGTAATCCGCAAGCTCTCCGAGGTATCGGAAGTACTGATCTGTCAATTTGTCGTCCCTCTTTATGCCTCCCGCGCCAACGGCAAAATTATCAAACACCTCGAGGTACTGCAGGTAGCTGAGACGTTTGACATTTGGTAGGTTGAGGTATGAATCGTGACACCCGTGAAGATCGAAGAAGCGACCGAAAGCCTCCTCTCCAGAAAAGAGAGAGTCTATAACATAGGGTATCAACTCTCCATCCGCCGTCCTCTTCGCGCGGTAACGCAGCTCGGTGTTCTCTGCCTGCTCGTTCGGATATCGAGCATGGTGATCGCGAATGGCCGTCACCTCGCGGTAGAACTCTTCAAACGGATCGCCGCTTCCTATCCGTTGTATCTCGTTTGTTAGGGCGCCGTCTTCGTCGCGATAGAGCTTCAGCAGCGTGGTGGACTGGCTCTTGATCTGGTCTAACAGCTGCGCAATCTCGTGGTCCTTGTTTAATCGGTCGCGGATGTGTTTCGGCTCATCTCCGATTCGATCGGCTATGGCCTGCTCGAGGCGTTCGAGGTCCTCGTGAATGTAGCGCTCGTCCTCTAAAAACATGATTGTTGTGGCAAACTGGAAAATGTGGTTGGAGGGTTTTTGGAAAAATCGCTGTCGCGCCTTCTCAAATGTGAAGAAGAGCTTCTCGAAGTATGTATACAGTGTGCATAGTTGTGCCTTAAATACTGTAACTGCGCAAGGCTTCGCCCAAGAGAAGGTGCACGCGCTACTGCGAAGGAGCCCAGTATTTTTTTTTTTCCTCTCCATCTGCTTCCCGCCTCGACCAAACTCTACACGTCGCATTCGAAGCATCAATATATCCCTTTCCATCCATTTCGACCACAGCCTTTACCGACGAGATCCAAAGAAATACCATCGGCTTATCTCTCATCCGGCGACCTTTTCCCCCCAACTTAAACATGGCAGACGGAGCTGGCTCTGGCGGCATCGACCGCAAGGCTGATGAGCGCATGGAGTTCACCACCTCTAAGGAGGTCACCGTCCACCCTACCTTTGAAGCCATGTCGCTGAAGGGTATGTGACCTACAATCCTGTCCTCTTCACACTGCATTTTCTGCCATCAAAGCTAATCCATTGTTTAGAGAATCTCCTCCGAGGTATCTATGCATATGGCTACGAGACACCCTCTGCAGTCCAGTCTCGTGCGATCGTCCAGATTTGCAAAGGTCGCGATACTATCGCCCAGGCCCAATCCGGTACGGGTAAGACGGCCACTTTCTCTATCAGCATGCTTCAAGTCATCGACACCGCCGTACGCGAGACTCAGGCGCTCGTCCTCTCCCCGACGCGCGAACTCGCCACCCAGATCCAGTCCGTCGTCATGGCCCTTGGCGACTACATGAATGTGCAGTGCCATGCCTGCATTGGCGGCACCAACGTTGGCGAAGATATCCGAAAGCTTGACTACGGCCAGCACATCGTTTCTGGAACCCCCGGTCGCGTCGCCGACATGATTCGCCGCCGCCATCTTCGTACGCGCCACATCAAGATGCTCGTCCTCGACGAAGCAGACGAGCTCCTTAACCGCGGCTTCCGCGAACAAATCTACGATGTCTACCGCTATCTCCCTCCCGCCACTCAGGTCGTGGTTGTCAGCGCCACGCTTCCTTACGACGTGCTCGACATGACGACCAAGTTCATGACCGATCCCGTCCGTATCCTGGTCAAGCGTGACGAGTTGACCCTTGAGGGCTTGAAGCAATACTTTATCGCTGTTGAGAAGGAAGACTGGAAGTTTGATACCCTTTGCGATCTCTACGATACCCTTACCATCACGCAGGCCGTCATCTTCTGCAACACGCGTCGCAAGGTCGATTGGTTGACGGAGAAGATGCGCGAGGCCAACTTCACCGTTAGCAGCATGCACGGAGAGATGCCTCAAAAGGAGCGTGACAGTATTATGAACGATTTCAGGCGTGGAGACAGCAGGGTGCTCATTTCGACCGACGTTTGGGCGCGTGGTATCGACGTGCAGCAGGTCAGTTTGGTTATTAACTACGACCTGCCTAGCAACCGAGAGAACTACATCCATCGTATTGGTCGTAGCGGTCGTTTCGGTCGCAAGGGTGTTGCAATCAACTTTGTTACGACCGAAGATGTTAGAATCCTTCGCGACATCGAGTGTAAGTGTATTTGTATGAGCTGGGTTTTCCAAAACAGACTCTTGGACGCTGACATTTTCCTTGCAGTGTACTACTCCACCCAGATTGATGAGATGCCGATGAACGTTGCGGATCTCATCGCATAAGCGATTGGAGGAACGGGAGAAATGAATAAGAAGAGTAATGCCGTGTCGAGGGCATTGTGAGCTATTATGTCACAGGGGAAGAATCCTGTGATAGCATCATCGCCGGGGAACTCGTCTTCAGGGCAGGTCAGCGCGTGGGAGGAAATGGGTGTTCCAGCATCCAGTAAGTCGTCTTCAATCGTTCTCTTGCCTCTTCAGTCTTTTTCTACTGTGGGATGCTAACGCGGCTGGCCGTCCCCCTAGACGAACCAGATTGTCGACAGCATCGCACCTTATTTCGATGCAGGGAAAAAAAAAACAAAAAGGCGTCCATTATTACGGGATCTGTTGAGGTTTGCCGAATTCTGAACTGAGATGCTAGGAGAGGACAGCATGGGACCACCGTCCTTTTATCTAGTGTATATGTACTAGTACTATGAATGCAACTGAGGTCTTTTGCTCCGATTCCCAGTGTTGCAGCCCACGGCCAAGGTTCAATCTTTACGCCAAGGTCAAGGGGTGTGACGAACGACTTACTACTAGTGCTGAGCTCTAGATATCAAGATAGGCTTAACCCTCAGGGACGGTCCATGTAACGTAATGGCCTTGAAGTTCGATCTGGCGAGCTATGTTACTCGGGATGATGAATCAAAATGTGTTAAAAATACAGAGAATTGAAAAAGAGATGCGGGAGCTGCTTTCCAAGAAGCCTTCATCCAGCCCTTGTGATATTCAAAAAAAGACAAAAACCAATGCTCCTTTCGACGCCAGATTCAACTCCGTGAGAGAGAAAACGCCGTAGCCAGGCCCAGTCATGAAAGTGGACAAAAAAAAAAAGAAACAAAACAGAAACGCTCAAAATTCCGATGCATCCTCATATCATAAACGTCATTCAAAACCTTTGCCGTCGACACTAGATCACCGACGCTGCTGCTGCTGCTGCTGCTGCTGCTCATAAACAGACCTTGTATCCGAAGCACTCGGCCTCAGCGGCTTCTCGCTCTCGGAAGGCGACTGCATCCCCGCGCGATACGCCTCCAAATCGTCCCTTTCCACGGGCGACAGATCCTCCATGGCGTATTCCTCCTCTCTCACCTTTGCCTTTTGAAAACTTGCCCCGTCGGAGCAAGTAGCGCAACTAAACCTCCTAGCACCCAGAGTAACACCGGCCCTCTCGGCCCCATCCAATCCTATTACGGGCGGGGGGACCCTATCATCCGTCGTGGTCCTAGAATTCAGGAGATCCCGAGCCGACAACAACCTGTTCTTCCTGCTCGGCCTCGTCCCGACGGTCAGCGGCCTCTCGTATCCGGCCATGACGGCCACGTCGTCGTGCCAGTCCGTCGCGGGGGAGCTCGACCGGGAGAAGTTGGGGACGATGCGCATCAAGAGGGGCTTTAGGGTCGGCATGCAGGCGCAGACTATGGAGGCGCAGATTTCGATCATGGACCAGTTGGCCATGCTGATGGTGGTGAAGGTGATGTCGCCGCGGTTGGGGCGGTCCGGGCGGTTGGAGTCGAGGAAGAGGACCATTCGGAGGACGGAAACGGCGCAGACTCTGTGGGTTTTTAGGAGGGCGTGTAAGAGAAGGAATAGTGAAATACTGAGCGGAATCATAATTCTCTTTTGGAGAAACTGCTTCTGGGGGGGGAAGAGAGAAAAAAAAAAAAAGAGAGAGAAAGAGAGAGAGAGAGAGAGAGAATTGGGGTGGGCCGAGGGGGGTTATAATGATGGGGGAACCTTGACTTACCCGAACGCAAGGAGGAAGACGGCAAGGAGGCCAAACTTTTGTTTCTTGGGTATCCTCAGCTTCGAAATTACAGGGAGGGGGAGCAAGAAGATTAAGAAATCGGTGGCGATGTGCAGGATATAGTTGGACCAATATATAGACGAGTCATGGCAATAAGAGCTCTTTCGGATGGAGTAGTCCCAAAAGGCCTTTAGTGGGACACAGGAGACGAATAGATTGGTAAGGATGTAAATATGGGAGATGGTGACGGTAGCGATAAGAAGTTTGGTGGCGAGCTGCGTGCGTTCGTAGGTGAGGATGCGGAGGTAGAGGCTGAGGATGGAGAGCTTAGTGAAGGTGAGGGAAGCGACGTAGAGGATAGAACTGCAGAGGTTTGCCTGGAAGTAGGTGTTAGTGGTTGAATAGATAGACTGCGCAGAGGAGAGGAGGGAGGGGAGGGGAGCGATAGCCTCGACTTACTTGAAGATATGTCTCAAATTGTTTGGTCGAGAGATATTGCTTGTGTCGTCCCAATCCTGCCTCCACCACTGGTAGAGATCACATCGTGTTAGTCCCCAGGTCCAACGCCCACTTACATTGAAACAGACTCACTTGCGATAGTCCCAGCCATAGACCCTATCACCCAAATCTACACCTTGTTAGAAGTCCCGCCAATGTACTTTTGCTCGCCAGCAGACAAACTCACAAGTGACACGAGTATGAACCAATCCTCCAGACCTAGCCTCCGTAATATTATGCCTCTCGTGTAGAATCTGAGACCGACAAACGTTGCGGCAACGACAGTGGATATCACGGCGCATGGCACTACCGACTGGCCAATGTATTCGTCAGGGACGTCCATGGCGTCGACCGTCGTGTTTTCCGCCATGGCGCGACCTTCTCCTGTTGAAAAAAAAAAACCTCTTCTATCCTTCAAATTGTCCGTGAATTGAGTGGATTTAACCTGGCTTGAAGAGAGGCGCGAAGCCAGGTCGTTTGGGCGAAGACTCGTTTTACTCGAAAGAGGGAGTCGATAAGAAACAAACCATCGCCATAATATAAAAACAAACAAGAAAGAAAGAACAAGAAGAAAGAAAGAGGTCAACCTGCGCTTTCTTGTAGAATCGAGTTCTAGGGGGGGCTAAAGAAGAAAAGGCGCTCGTCGGTTAAATGATCGGATTCTTGTTTCTTGTTAATGGAGGCGAAGAAGTCCAGCTTGGCCAGCAAAGCCGCGGAGCACTCCAAGGAGCCGGACGCCGACTTCTCGTGTAAGAAGGAGATTCGGCCTCGTTGCTACGCAAAACCAGTTCGGTTTCCACCTAGAGCACCCGAAAATGCCTCTAGAAAGACATGGACGGAGACTTGGAACGAACGAACGACCGCCAACTTTGCTTGGCTGGGAGATGACGAGGCTTTCGTTCCTATTATACCGGAAATACCACATCTTGCCCCCGGGTTTTCTGTATTAACACGTCCTTACTACTTTAAAGGATCAATATATTGGGCTCCCGGATATCCCCAATCACATCAATCATGCAGTACGCTTACCCATGCCGCTTCGAATTGGGAGATTGGGGTAGCATCAATGAGTGTGGATGAGTGTAGGACCGCAATTGACGTTGACCTCGACAATTTCCCCTCTCCTCCTCCTTCTCCTCTGTATGCACCATCTTTCTATTATTCGCCTCCGGTTGTACCGTTTCCAGTAAGGCCCTGTCTACTGACGTTATAAGTCATTTGGTATACGTTGTGGTTATTTTATTTTTATTTTATTTTTAATAATAGATCCCGAGGCGACATCGTCAAGCCGCGGGAATAAATGATCACACGCCTGGTTGGATCCAAGCTGCAAAGAATTGGCCGGACCCAACGAAACCGAGAAAAAAAAGAGACACGGACTGGCGCACAGGGCAAGAAAGTGAAGAGGAATATGAAATGAATACTTGGGAGAATCTGCGCATCTCCTCCCCCGCAGGTCGCATGGCTGGGACGGGCTGGAATTGAGGGAGGGTACGCCGTGTGTCAGGCTGTTGTGCCTTCACTCACTTCGTACTTGGGATCGAGAATTAGAGTTACCAGTTTTCATCAGGTACGGCGGCATGACGGCATGGCGGACAGGTGTATGTATTGATGTGAGGGAGGGTGAGATGTGAACTACGAGGGTGGATGCTGCATTTGATTTGACGTGCCAGACCCCGTCGACTTAAAGGGTGCAAGGTACCGTTGCCAAACTGGATGGCTGCAGATGGTTGATGAGGGTGGATGGGGGGAAATATACGCGTCCGAATATCCGGTGGGCTTTGGTTGAACCCGTTGTCCCCTCCTCCTGTTAGGGATGGGAAGGATCGTGGATGCCGCTGGTCTGAGGCAGACTCTGAAGCCCCGAGGGCCTGTCTGGAGATGTGACTGCAAGCAAGTATTTGAGCCGTGAGAGATAGAGCCATGCCTGTATCGACGTCAATGCCAGGTTGGATCCTAGTCCATCCCCGAACCATTGACGGATCCAGTCAGGTGTTTCCCGGCATGAAGAAACAAGATCTCCGTTTCCTTTGTTTCGGATCAGCCACCGGGGCACATCGTGGTGGACATCGAGCCCTGCTGGGCCAAGAAAAGAAGAGAAAGGTAGAACGAGGAGAGTCCGACTCCAGCCACCACTGGACAAGCGGAGCTGTCAATCCGCCACCACCGCCGCCGAGGACGTGTCAATCATCATCGTCAAATTGATCGATCCATCCCAGAACCCAACTCTTTCCGACTTTTTTTTAAGGTTGGCGCAAAGTCCAATGGGATTGTCCATAATCGGATTGCCTCAATCAAACCCCAAACCCCAATGCTTCCATCCTTTTCGGTCTTCAACCCTCCACAGCCTGTCGAAATGGGCTCACGCCGTGTCCTCTTTTACCCGCTTCGGGTGGCGGCAATGTCCACGACGACCCGAAGGAAAAGAAGGGCGTAACTGGGTAGGCTGGAATCGGCTATGTACGACGACTCGGTGTTTTATATTTGGTGGGCTTTTGTTCTGTTTTGACTGGTTTAGCCAGTTCCATGATAGGAATACGGAACCAGGTCTCTAAACACCACCAGTACGAAGTAATTGCCACAACCGACTTCATCCGTTCCTCTCCTTAGTCCTTACCCCTCTCCCCCTCTCCCTCACCCCCCCAGCCCGTTCCGTTTCTCGTTGTCTTCATCTCGCTGAGGTTGTTAGAGGATACGGAGGGAACGGCGTAAAGGTGCAGGCTCCTGTGGAGCGGGTTTATTTTGCTGGACGGACTTTGCTGAGAATCGTCGGGTCGAGGATACGTCATCTGGTGAGTTCAACGTTCCATTTGATGATTTGTCCGGATCGGATGCTCTGTGGCATGAGTAAGGCTCGTCACTGCGTACGCATTGTGACATATCTCGGCTGGCTAGCATCATGGGGGATCCGTAGGATTACCTCAAAGTTTTCCTTGGGGCCACTGAGAGCTGGTGTCTGTGGGACGGAGGATTAAGATCTTAATGGGCTGTAATGCCAGAGAGACTAAGATCTTGAGTTCCATACGCCTGCCAGTGGACTGTCTCTGGATTAACCAGAGACAAATTGTCTGCAAGTTGCTGCTCTCCTGCTGGCGTTGGCTTCTCTCCGATCTGACATTTAGAGTTGTATATCGGCCAAACTTGGCCACTGAGCTTTTGCATTTTTGTTCTTGTATTCTTGGATCCTGCAAACGGGCCGTTTTGGTGGATCAAGAGAAACGTCGGAGACCAACAGGCCGGTCCTCCTCATAGCTGGTCAATCTCAATCCCTCAGTCCACACCTCCCTCTCCAAGGACTTACTCCAATTCACCCGTCGGCCCCCAGGTTTCTGGCGAGGACTTTTGGCGTCGGACGGTTCACGATGATACCCCGCCGCAGGATGGGAAGGAAGACATGGCCCGAGGCCTGCTGGGTCTGAGCTGAGCATACAATATGTTAATACTGGCATGTTATAACCTGGGGTGGCCCGGACGTGTCTGGCGTCTCTCCCCGGTCCCAGGTCCCATCATATTGATCATGAGCTGAGGGACCGCATTATTCGCAGGGTAATAAGTCGGGGGACACCAGCCGGATATTTTCTAGGATGGACAAGTAAACGTTGCATTGCATCACAGCGGATTCTTAAGGCCTGTTCAACCATAAAACACGAAGTACTTCCTAGGGCACCTTTTCCATCCTTTCTCAGTAGCATCTCCAAACTGACAAAAGCTGATATCTGTTTTTTCGTCCTTGTGAGGATAGGAGATCAATTGGTCTATAGATGATTCTCTCCACCGGCGGTCCCCGATTCAAACCCTTCAATCCTTCAAAATTCAGAATTTAAAATAAAATCGCGAAGTAGGCGTGGGATTGGAGAGGCGCCAGGACGGAAGGGAGCCTCTCGTCGCTTGTCCTATTACAATGTATTATATTACCAACTTCTGGGAAGGGAGCTCCTCGGCCAAGCTATTCTTGGACACAGGCTGTTAATGATGGATCCATCCTCATCCCAGCCGACCGCCGACCGGTACAAACCGTCACGATATGGACATGCATTTGGTTCGTCTCCAACCTTGCTGGCTAGACGCCGGGGTTCTCCACTCTATCTCGTAGTATCAGGCCGAGAGAGAAGAGTGGCCTTTGTTGGCTATGCAAACGTTGGAGCCTCGGGCTCCCTGAGGGCGGCTCGCGTCTCGTCTCTCGCCAGAATAGAACTTGGTGTCCGCCGCCGCCATTGGACCGACGACCCTGTGCCGTGAGAGCACTCAGGTACGGGCTTCACGACTTCGCGATTTCCATGATTGATGAATTAACTTGGTCGCTAATAGGTGACTGACTCGCATGAGAGAGGAGCATATTCGCATGAGAGAGGAGCATATTATTCGACCTTCCTAAGGATACCATACTCTGTCGGCGATCCCATTTGCTGATTTGCTGTTCGCACCTGATCTGCCACCTCCTCATCCCTCTTGCTTCCTCGGCCGCAGGGACAGTTTATTTTTGGTCTTTGGCCCCTCTCTGGTAACAGGCTGCCAACTGGATCCGTCCTGTGGGACCGAGACTCTGAAATACCTCCTGGCGAGTGAGAAGACAAAGTGTGATATCACACAAAGTGTCATCGATCACCTGTCAAACCCGATATGAGTGGCGTCGTTATTGTCGTCAAAATGGGAATAGGGAGAGTGTGTGTCCAAGACCCGATCCTTGCTTCGTGACTCACCCCCCGAGTAGATTTCGTTTCTTATCCATGATGAAGATTGTGACAGAGGATTTTCGAAGATCGCAAACATTCTCCCTGCAGGTTTGGGCTCTCAAGGGGGTTAAGAATACAGCTTCGTTAAATTCCTGCTCAAGAAGAAAGCACAACCACTGAAACACGATTCACCTTGTCCTCGACGTATAGAATATTCTCCAGGAGAGCTAGAAGGCATTTGACATTCCGTGGAGTCGAGGAGTCTTGCGGGGGATGCTGGCTTATCCGGCGATACTGAGATCGTGATGGCACTGCCCCTTACCCTCCCTTAATCCCCTTGATCCCGTATTATAGAGACACGCTAGCCGAAGCAATTCTTCAGAGACAAAGAATCAGCCCTGCGTTGTACTGTATGTACTTCAGAAGCCCAATTGGGTTTCCAGTATGACTTGGAGAATAGACTATTTGATCTACCTCGATGCAAGGGGTATGTAAATACCTTTGGACGCTGTCCCAAAAAGCCGATAGAGATACCATTGATGCCCAATTTCGACACAAGGACCGCGAAACATTCCTGGACAGGAAGGACGCCACATCTTTGACTGCCGAGCCTGATACCACATTCGTCCCCATCTGGAAGGTGATGGTAGAACACGAAATGCCGTTCGAAAAAATGTTATGCAGGGCGGGCGTGACACGAATACTTATTTCGGTTGTTCGAGATCAGGCGGCCTGGAGCACAAGGTTTGCTCGCGACAATAGATGCGCCTTGATCACTCCATCTCTCCAGAGGTAAGGACACTCCTGCATCGCAT
The DNA here is from genome assembly GCA_000812075.1 of Scedosporium aurantiacum. NCBI lineage: Eukaryota > Fungi > Ascomycota > Sordariomycetes > Microascales > Microascaceae > Scedosporium > Scedosporium aurantiacum. Next base: position 170,358 of record JUDQ01000025.1, read on the forward strand.
CGGATCGATTAAGCTTATAATAAACCTCCCCTGTGGTTAACGCCGTCCCACTACCTTAAACGCTCAGTGTCTTCTTCCCGATAGGACCGATACTCTCCTTCTCTCCCTTTGGGCGGCGTTCAGTATCTTCTTGGCAAAGACTGGCACACGAGACAGTTCTTGGAATGCCCACCACTGTTTGCATGCCAGCAGATAACATCGAAAAGTTTCAACCTTTGCCCACCTACCTGTGTACTTGCCAGATACTTCGTACTACGTTGTCCCCTAATGGGATATCCAACGATTCGGGCCCTAAACGCAGACTATTGACTGTTCCCAAAGCCAAAGATCCAAGCACTGGGATATCGTGTACGAAGTAGCATGTCCAAGTATGAATCCATGAAAAGTACTAGAGACGTATCAGATGCGCTGCTCTGGCACAGACTGCGTACGGAGCACTGGCCTAGCCTCTTTTTATCAGCCACTAATATTTCAAGGCAGTGAATGCACTTCGTGTGCTCGCACCAGGGTTCGTCAAGATCAATGCTATCACATCGATGAATCTAGTGTACCGGAGGTTAAAGAAGAAAAAAATCTGAGAGTTGACAGGATCGACCCTTGACTGGAATGAAGACCTCGCTACATTAGTGGACTGGATTCTGTCCGAGGTTAAGAAGCTAGACTGGATCAAGATTAGGAAAAGCGACCAAGGGTCTGTAGAAAGGAAAGGGGGCGTCCGTCGTTGCCAAGAACAAGCTAGTGAAAGACGGTAAAAAGATGGAGTGGGTTGGACCCCGACATTTTTTTTTTTTCTTTCTTCCCCTTTCTTTCGTCATCTCCCTTTCTGGTCCCCCCTTTCTTGATGGACTTGTGTACTTCGTGCGAAGGAGTACGTTTGAATGTCCTCCCAACATGTGAGGGTGTCGTCGACGATGACCTCGGGTCAGAATTTTATCGACCCTTCTAAATCCGTGCGAATCGTGGGGCTTCACTGTTGTTGGTTATTTTCACGTTTAGTCCCTTCTTCGCCCACTCCTCTTTTTGCTATGAAAGCAGCACTGAGGTGTTTGACTGTTTGACGGGACGGGAGACTGCTGGCTGGTCTGAGCTCGCCAGGGTAGCTCCCCGCAGCCGCCTGCATAATGGATTGGATAGACAGGACAATGATCTTGTGTCGGTGCACGATCTTGCTCCAAGCTGCTTGGAGTCATGCGCCATCACGTCCATGCGGCGTCTTGGGTTTATTGAAGACGGGAGGACTCACGTTCAAATAGGTCCGGTCCGATTCTGCTAGGGCCGATATATTTTTGGTGTATTGTTACGAAGCATCAATATTTTGTGGGAGTGTCTGCTTCGTAGGCTTGCGTGATGGCATGCTTAATGGCTACGAGGTAGATTCTCTTCGCCGGTTCTTTTTCTTTTGTTTTCTTTTCTTTTTTCTCTCTTTTTTTTCCGTCTGTAATAACGTGCCACGCACCAGTCATTCGATTCCCGAGGGTCCGGACATCATAACCGAGTTTCCTTGTTTGACGATGCAGAGCACAGTTCTGTATCTGGTCTGAGGTAAACGGTCCCTTGCAGGACAATGCTGCGGGAGGAGAGGGGAGGGGGGAGGAATGGAGGGTCGCATCCAGAAGACCCAGTCCAATCTCCCGGCTCACGGAGCCGTACCAGTCTAATGCAGCAACTAGAATATAGTGTGCGCCATGGCTCACTCGGTGTAAAGTGCACTGAACTCGGATTGCCAGGGTGTTGTGCAGTATGATACTACTTCATACTAGCGGTCTTTCCTCCATCCTCCGCGTTGTCTAGGCCTCTGGTAATAGTGCAATCGTACTTCGTCGTGCGGGCTTCGTCGTGTGGAGTGCTTCGTCCTTGTTGTCTGCTCGACGAAGTCCTGATATAGTTGGGCTCTCTTCGCCGTCAATGGAGAAGGCTGCGTGGGATTCAATGATCTGGCCATTTTCGTATACCAAGGATGGGGTACAGTAAAGTATCTTACACTAGGAAATTGGAAGTGGAAGAGTGGCTCTTCTGAGTTAGTAGTCCGATTGATTCATTATGGTGCCCCCCGTACGAAGCAGTGCGAAGCATGTCCTCATCCTTACGAAGGAAGATAATTCGACGCTTCTGGAGTCCGAAGGATCATCTCCCTACGATCGTACAACGTACAACGGTCCAAGTAGAATAGAGATATGAAGTACGATTTATTACTCCATACTTCTGAGGTCTGTTGATTTCTTGTTCATTGTACTGGCTGTTCTTCAAATTGCATTCGCCTGCCCTGGCAAGGGGGTCATCGTTGATCTTGTCGTCCTTGGTTTAGCGGTTAACCCGACAGTTTGGATTACTCCAGGTATCCCACCATCCAACCCGGGTTCCCTTACGAAGTAGGCTTCCGGACTGATCTTTGCAGTCTGCGAAGTACGAAGTAATAGTGTAGATCATGAGAGAAGAGGCCTGTTGCTACTGCGTAGGCCTATCAATCTCAACCACTCGACCTTTTATTGATTACTTTGTAATGTGGACGTGAGTATAACCATCTTGAACTATCACGTGGGACTCTACGATCTGCGACAGCGGGATACGTCAATAATGCACTTGCTCGTTGTTCTCCTGGGCGCATATGTAAGGCATGCCGACTGAGTCTGCATCTGGTAACTGCGTGGCTGGTGCGTCGGAGGACTTTGAGGGTACTTTATACAATTCTCTGTGACTCTGTGAGATGACGGGGGGAGAGCACTGACGATTTGAATGACACTAGCCATCGAGACTAACGAACGAGATCTATCCACCTCCCCAAACTGGACAGAGCTCCTCCTGGAAGAAACAGCCCGGCTTGCAGACTAATAAGAATTATCATATCGCGGGCGTAACGAAACACTGATCTTGAAGGTCATCATTCCTGCCAGAGCCGGACATGCCAGGAACTGACGTACTTCGTACTTCGTACATACATCGACGTAATCGACTAGCGGATGACAACTTGAACGTATTTGGACGACGATAGATCCAATATGGTCTCGCTGGTCCTTGAAAACTAAGGGTAATACTTTGTAGTTGGCATTCCACTCCTCAGAAGTACTTTGCACTTCGTACTCACCATGAACAGTAGCTCCTCGGTTCGGGGATGCGGTTACGAAGTACGTGTTGAGGGGAAAAAAAAAAGAAAAAGAAATCGGCGGTTGGCACCCTTGAAATCTGCAAGTGGACTGAAGAAAGCGGCGGCTGCAGTGGGATGAGGTTAGGTCGTAGGCCTGTTACCTTGCCAGGGGTGCTCCTTGGCCAGCCCACAGCCTCTCAACTCTGTTTGGCTTGTGGGTACGAATATTTTGTGCACAACTGGTCAGACAACAAGGAAGAATGATGGCGCTCATAGCATTGGTCGCCTCGCCAGCCATTCTGTCGTTTCTCTCCTAGGTGGTGTGCGAACTGCATACGGAGTAGTCTGGAGTGAGCATGTCCAACCATCTTATCAAAACTTTAAGTACTTCGTAGAGAGCACAGGTTATTCAGTGTTAGGGGTCGAAAAACTCTTGTCAGGCGGAAAATGGTACGCCCATCAATCCTAAGCTCGAACGTCAATCCTTCAATCAGTGCAGTGGCGTTGACGAAAGGGTACGAGGGTGGATCGGACAATGGAGCATGAGTATACGAAGTATGAAGTACTTCGTACTGGGTCGCTGGGTCGCACGAAGTACTACTCTGTCCTCTGGAAGAGCTCTGTTCCTGGTTAGAACCTATACGACCGTACCCGGTACTCCTGGAATACATAGCTCACTGGGTTCGCACGGCCCACACATTTGTGTCTTTAATGTATCAATGTACTACATAGATAGTATTACACCTCTGCTCTGCTCCAACTCACCATCCCCAACAAGACAACGGACTATTGGACTCTACTTTGGCCTCCTCGGCCATCCTCCGAGGCACGAAGTACTGTACTTGGCAATCACTGGTGTGTCTCCTTCGTACTTCGTACTTGTACAAGTACTTCATACTGAGTAAATCCGACATGTGGTGCACACTACAAGCAGGTCCAGGGCGGAAAGCTGCAGGGATGTGTCCTGAATCGATCCCCTGAGCTTGCAATTCCGAGTGGGTACCAGGATCAACTTGATCAATTTGATCTGCAACGACACCCCTCAATCTCTGGCTAGTGGAACCTTTCCCCTGACCCGCGCTGCGCTCCCCCTTCCTCTTCTGAGTTTCCAGAAGGGATTAAGACTCAGGGATCGAACAATGTCTCTCCAGTGTCGTGTTCCTGACACAGATGCCCCAAGTACTTCGTACATGAGTCCTCAAGATAGTCAGTGTTACTTTGTTTCTCAATTGATCAAGAAGTGCAAGTACGAAGTACTTTATAACCGCATGCTTGGGAGTACATGGAGGAAGAGTTGATGTTTGTAGAGATCAATCCCTCTTGAGACCATCGCTCCTCTTCGGTCTCTGTGAGGAACCTGCTTAAATGAAGGAAGGACCCCATTCCTCACTGCCCATACACCGAGACTCGTGGTCTCGGTTGAGTACTCTTCACGTACTTCCTCCCCGAGCAGCCAGTATCACTGCAAGTAAACTGATGTAGAGCACTGAATGGACATCCACAGCGCCATTTACCACGTGGCTCTAGGGCCCCTGAGAGCCCGCTCCATGTCCGATCCAGAGCGTATCCCAACCGATAAACCCCCTCTTTCCTCTTTGCTCGTTAGCTTACAACTCGGATGGACAATGGACACTCATAAGCATAAGTACACTACGAAGTACGAATTGAACACTTGAAGGGACTTGACAGTGCCTAGGGGTGGTTGTATTGGTTCCTTCCTTGCAGGCTTGGTCAACTTGTAATAAGGACTATGGCGCCTTCCTCCTGCATGTAGAATCTGCCCATCTTAATACTCCCACCTTCCTGCTGCCCCCCGTTGTGGTTGTCCCTCCCCTCTCCACAAAAGCCCTCTCCACGTCCCAATTGACTCCCTCCGACGTGAGTACATTATTTCCTCCTCACGGGAGTCGATGAAAATCTTGATGTCAGGTGTTTCTTGCAGACGATTCCAGTTCTGAGCTCGCGTCCAAAGCTGTTGCTGGCATCTTCAACTCAGTCCGTGGCTACTTTTCTTCTCAGAAACCGATCGGGTGGTACGGGCGCAACTGAGGAGCCACATTGCGACCCCAGGTGGGTAAGAAAAAGAGAAAAGAAAAAAAAAGGAAAAGAAATCAAGATTAAAAAGGAACCCTGCCGCCTCTGACTGGAACATATTTCTGCCATTCTCAACTGTCGGGCTGAGTTTGCGCTCTACCGGTCTGCGTGGTCTTCAAAAAGCAAGTTTCCCGCGCTTATATGCACCTTGATTCAACCCAGCTTGCTTCTTCGGGTCCCAATAAGAACCAACGTTCGCGCCGACAACTTGGGCATCATCGTGTTCCAAACTCTGCCTTCTATAAACTCTCCACCGGCCAGGGAATCAAGGTGTAAGTTGCCCCAATTGCGCTACTCGATCCTCTTGTTCTGCAAGGAACCCGCTCCTTGCCACTGCCCAATTCTGGAGACAAGCGCGCTTCGGGGGAGGATCTAACTAAACTAACCTTTGCTACGGACAGCTCCGACAAGCAGTCAAATCGGCTGATCCCCCTCTCCCAAGCAACCGCCCCGTTCTGATTAGCGCCGTTCTCATTTTCAATTTTTTTTTATCCTTTTTTTTTTTTTTTTTTTTTTTTTTTTTT
>JUDQ01000250.1:7418-50698 GCA_000812075.1 Scedosporium aurantiacum
CTTGGATCCCGCGGACGACGACGACGAGGAGGTGGACCGCGAGCCGGAGCCGTTGCTCATGATGCTGCGCTCGACGGCCTTTTGCGCCGTGCGGATTTGCGCGATGAGGGATGGCGGGCGGGAGAGCGCCGAGAGGAGCGCCGTTATCGTGCTTTGTTGCGCTTGGAGTGTCGTGTGGAGTGTGTCGAAGGGGTTGCTCTGTGCGGGTTCGAGGGATCGTGTGTAGATGTCGAAGGCGAGCTTGTAGGGCTGCGGGAGGAATTCTAGCGTCGAGACGGCGCGGCGCAATAGTTTCGTAGCATCGTAGAGGTCTGTTCAGATAGCCCGTATTAGTAAATTTATGCATATCAAGGTCGTTCGCCTTGTAAGCCTCACCTGTATTCACCAACGCCATGCGATTCGTCCTCCTCGTAACACTCCTCGTCGAGTGATTCACAGACCTCACCATCTCCCTTGCATGATCCACAAACTGCTCCACCTCCCGCACATCCCTCACGGGCTCCATCTCATCGCGGATCTTCTCCAGCAGCGTCTCAGCCTTGAGCTTCGACCTCTTGGTCATCATGTCCAGCCGAATCTCCGGCACGAGGAAAAATTCCCACAGGGTCTCGTGCGCGGTGAACGTCGGGTGTGCCAGCATGATCTTCATGAACCAGTCCGTCATGGTCTGGATCTCGCGCAGCATCGACCTCGACGGCTTGGCGGGGATCTGGAACGGCGACCGCGCCACCACCACCGACGGTATCCACGACGACGGGTTCTCCAGTGCGAGGAGGTCCGCGAGCGCCTCGAAGTCCGTCAGCGACCGCCTGCACGTCGTCACCGTGAAGCTGTGGCCGTCGGGTGTCGGCGCCGCGGACTTGAGCACCAGCCGCACCGTGCCGTCCTCGACGAAGAACGCCCGCACCACCCCCGTGATCCTCCAGTCGGCCCCCGCCGGCATGCTGAACAGCGTCAGGTCGTCAAACTTGTTCCGCACGTCGTCGTCCTTGGCTAGCTCTACAGCTGTGAGCCCGCGTAGTTCCCGCGCCGCCACGTCCACGCGCGGGTCGGCCACGAGCATCCGCACGAGGTCGTACCGGCCGTACTTGCTCGCGAGCATGAGCGGTGTGAACTTCCGGTCGTTGATGGCGTTCACGTCGACGTCGCAGCGTTCGAGGATGCGGTAGACCATCAACGGGTCCGTGACGATGTGGAGGAGCGTGTTGCCCTTGTTATCGACGTGGTCGTCAACGTGAAGCCTCTCACCATCTCTCTGCGCGTGGCGCGCGGCCTCGAGCCCAGCTGCGACCATGGCCGCGTATTTCTCCTGGTCATAAGAGCGGCACAGAGCGAAGAGCGGCGTCTGGCCATTCTTGTCCCGCTGCCTCCAAGGAACCAAGGGCCCAATTTTTGCTATCAAGTACGGCGCATGGAATAGGTAATGGCCCAAGCTGCGACCCCAGATGTCCTGCTTTGCGAAATACTTCGTAACCTGCTCTGTCGTCGCGGTCGATAGGACGAGGCTGAGAAGGGTATCTATTATCTCGTGGTTGCCAATCTGCACGGCGGCGCTCGCGAGTGTCGTATCCTCGTTGTTAATGTCCTCTAATAGTACAGAGAGTGGGTAGTACTGTGAAAGCGAAAGCAGATATCTTAGTGCTTCCACCTGCTCGTTCTGAACGGCCTGCATCACGACTGACTCCCCAAACGAGTCGTGAGTATGCGATAGCCTCTCCACAGATAAGTCTGCCTCAAGCGCGCTGTTGATCGTGCCGAAGCTTGTCGCTCTTGATCGATAGGATATCTCTGAATTGCTGGATAAGCTGCGCGTGTCCATAGCTACTTTCTTTAGTCGTTTCACAGGCAGTTGGACCTGGTGCTGTTGTTGTTGTTGTTGTTGTTGTTGTTGTTGCGTAAAATAAGGACCTCCAGTGACAGCATCCGGTCCTTCTATCGCCTCGAAGGGGAAGACGTGGCCCAACCCAGATCCCAAAGAAAACCGCTCCGACACCGTCAATGTCGTCGAAGACCTCCTTGACGATCGACAAGACGCGTGTCGACTCGATCGAGACGAGGACGCTATGGCATTCAACTCAGAGTCCGAGTCAGATGATTCATCATCCTCGAGGGCCTCGTCCGAAGGTTCCATCATCTTCTTCAGCTCCCCTAGATTCCCTTTGGCGGCTGCATCCCACAGAGCCTTATTCCGCCGGCTCGCTTTGCGCAACCCGGCCGAATCCAAGGTAAGATACGCGAGAACAGCCTCAAACGTGCTCAGGGCATACCCCTTCTCGCCAGTGTCGATATCGTCGATGAAAATAAAGTGCCGTATGTAGGTGAGCCGAGCCTGTAGATTCTTGACCTGCGCCCTAATGACCACAAACAACAGCAATGATACAAGCGTGTCTGCGGTAACCGTCATCATGGGCTTTTCGGACGCTGTGTCTGAGCCAGGCTGAGTCCCCTCCTCGCCTCGGCCCTCCGCCGCCTTGGTGACGGTCTTCACGGTCGAGACGATGAGGGACAGCATCTCCTGCGGACACATTGCGCCGGTCATCTTCTTGAACTCTTCGATCGCGAGCCCTAGCTGGATGATGAGTTCGTGCTTTCCCTTGGTGCCGCCCTCAATCACCACGCCGAGTTGCGAGACATCGATGAACTCCATCTGGCGTATCTTAGCTTCCAGCTCGAGGTCGTACGGCCGCTTCAAGGCGCAAAGTTTGGGAAATAAGAGGTGATGGACGTTCTCGGCCACGTAGCGCTCGATAAGCCTCTCCACGATGGTACCGGTCAAGTCCGTCGTCGCCCCAATCAAAGCTAGTTGCTGCTTATCCACGGATTGAAAAATGTCAATACCGGCAGTGATGGCGCTCTCTAGAGTCGCCCTCATCACATCTTCGTCGTCCTCGGCGTAAAAGTTCTCTGTCACGGGTAGCGACCTCTCGCTGACATGGTCAGATTGTACTAATGTGGTTGCTAGCGCAGGTCCTATGCCGTTCTCATGAGCGTTCCTGATAGCTGCAGCGAGCGACCCGTCTGGTTCCGGTTCCGGATCTGGTATGCTCTGCGCGGATGGAGGTGGAGGTAAGGGGTGTTCAAAGGCGGCGGTGAAATCTCGAAATAACCTCTCCAAGCCAGGCTGCATATGTCTAGCGATGATGGGGAAGTGGTTAAGGAGGTCGTGGAAGAACTTTATATCCTTCTTCCTGCCAATGGTGGGTCGATCGCTCGATTCGGCGGGCGATGTGAGGTTATGCTCTTCGATCTTTTTCTTGCCGATCCCCTCGACAAGGACGGCCGGGACGATGACGTCTTCGACCCAGGTTCCGATCAAGGGTTTCGAAATGTAGTATATGAGCCATTGGCGTGGCTCTAAGGCGTCGGAGTACCATAGCGTGTCGAAAAGTAGTTGCGCTTCGTTCGGCGCCCGAAAGCCTATGGTTCAAGTCATTCGCAGTCAGCGCATGCCGCCAGGTCCCATGTCCATCGCCCCAGCTCATTGGGGTAACACGGCGCGGAGCGTGGGGTGCGAGTGGGGGAGAAACTATTAACCACATACCCTTATTGCTGTACACAAACCCATCTTTTATGACAACATTCCTTCCATTTACGGTGTTGTACTGCTTGGCCTTGCCTCTCATATCTCTAAGGTTCGGCAACGGCTCTGGGGCGGCCGCGCCATTGGCGGCACTCCCGCTAGGTATCCGAAGTACATGGCTCGCGATGAACTCCTCGGACAGAAGAATCTCTTGCGCGGTGGCATTCGTGTCGGCTTCGCGATGGGTAAGGAGGATTTCGGTGGTGGGGACGAGGAGGACGTAGTGCTGGGTCTGAGCGCACTGGGCCGGGAGGGGACTCTTGAAGAAGGCGGCAAGAAAGGGATTGAGAGGTGGCATCCGAACTACATTCGGGCGTCGCGGCGTCCCACCGGTAGGCGGAGCGCCCTCGGCGAAAGCGGGTTACGGGTAGAGTCGGGGCAGTCGTGGTCGACTGAAACGGGGGGGCCGCGTGTAGCTCAGGTTCAGCTTCCGAAGGGCAGCTCTGGGGCCGGATGAAAATGGATGACGTAGGTCGATCGTTCGGTTAACGGAACGCGGCGTGGGAGATGGGCGTTGTCGTGAGCTCAGGAGCCGAGATAGCCCGATGTAGCGATTGCGCTGGATGTAAAGGGATCGGAGCACAGCATGGATGCTGGATTCTAATCTTGCGAATGCGAGGAGCCAGTTGGGGGATTTTTAGGTTGCGAAGTCGCCAATAGATCAAAGAGACTGCACTGGGAACAGTGGATGGACCAGGGGGCGGCTCCTTTGGTCGCACACTATCCTCTTGCTGACTCAGGAGGATCAGGTTCAAGCTGATTGAGACGTGAGAGACAAGTGGGCAAGGGGAGACAGCAAGCAATTTACTTCTTCCAAGACTAGACCCAAGTTGGATTGATGCTTAGCGGTCCCAACACAACTTGGTCCTGCTCAGGAACATTTGGACAGTTGAAGGTTAAATCTTGAGCCATCAGGCCAGGCACAGCGAAAGTGGGAGTGAGAGTGCGAGGGGTTTGTCGCACTGCAATTTTACAAGTACTTCTCCACAGTGCTGCGAGCTTTGCTGCGATTTTGCCAGAGCTGCTCTCTTATCGTTATCAAGCATATCTGCTCGCTGATTGGGCAAGATGCACCATGGCGGATGGTTTGCATGCTGTAACTTTGTAGCGTTACTTCGTAGTGGCTCCCTCAAAACATTCTCGCCCCAAGCTCTATCCCTGACATGTGCTTGGTCTGTGCCCAGCATCAAAATCAGCATCAAAATCAGCATCTCCATCATCTAAGCTCCATCACTACAACACCATTATCCTATCTTCAAGTAAGAAACTTCAAACAAGTTTAATTCTCATCCTTTACGTAAAATTCTTAAAGACGGAAAAATAAAAAGAAGAAATAAGAATGAAAAAAAAATAAAATAAAATAAAATAAAAGAGGTAAGGGAGAAAAGAGGTTAAAAAAAAAAAGTGCAAAAAGCTCGCCCCGGGCGTCGAACGACCAGAGCTACGAAAAACCGCAGTTTTTACAGAACAACCATTGAGCAGTTTGGGGAAGCCATCCCCGAGTGCACCCTGCAGTGCTGCTCGGTTGGAAACTTTGGGGCATGGGGTGGTATATAAAGCTTTGTTGGGCGACTGGCGAGGGTGCGCGTAGTTGAGGAAGGGGCGAAGGGAGGACCTCCTTCGAATTACCATCATTAACGACGAAGTAGCCAAACATCGTTGATATCTGCCTAGGAGCGCAGCAAATGTTTTGGCTTCTCGTTTCTTCCTTTCGACATAAGGAAGCGTGTGTTGCTGGACAATCTACTTCTCGACAACTTCACCGTCCAATCAATAGATCTTGCCTTCCCATGGGATTCAGCCTCCAACCCAATTGACCGGCCCGTCGCATTGTCTCGCGACGTCTTATATCAAAAGATCAGTTTCATTGCTCGTTCTGTATAGGAAACTCTAACAGCTAAGATGAGAAGACTGCGAAAAGAACTGCTCCGAGAACCAACTATTAGAGTACAGATTGACACCCGATATTCCCAAGCGAATAGGTACCTGACCATCACAGAGATTAAAGTCCTCAAATTCATAGACGAGCCCAAACCCAAACCGAGAATAAGAAACCCCCAGAACGTAACGAGGGACTAGACAATGAAGAATACCCGTAAAATTGCATCTCGATGATTTGAGATGTGGCAAGATCGAGAAACCGCGATCGGTTCCAGCTTTACCCGTCACCATTATGCCGCCCTTTCTAAACCCCGCTCAATGCGTTACAGGCTTCAAAAAATCACAGCTAAGCCACTCTGATCCGCCCGAAGAAGAGGGCATCAGCCGGAAGCTTCCTCCGTCTGGCCACTCGGAGATCACCACCGACTTGGTGGGTCCCGGCGATATTAAGATGCTATATGGACCTAGGAGGAGGCTCCCTCTTCCAAGATTGGTGCGCCAAAATTCTCTTTCCCAGTTCCTTTTTTGGCCATTATGCAGCTCACCCCCGGATCGGAGTTCGTGTATCAACGACACCTCCGTGGGTTGTCATGGCCTATTATACACCGACCGACACGGACATCGGTCGGGTCAACCCTCCATAAACTTACACCAGGTGCCGTGGGTGAACATTGACGCTGCGATGCCAACAAGCTGTTCCCACGCGGACTCGCAGTGTTTATTCTCTTTTGTCTCTAAACCAGGCTGGCTGAGCCAAGAGTTTTCTTCTCGTCTTCTCATATCCCTCTCCCATCAGTTTCTTTAGCTTCCTTGCATGCCTCATCTCGTCGGTTAATCCCAACCCGTCTTGGCCACACGATCATCCCCAATCTTTTTTACGCTATCGAGCCGCCGGGTCCTTCTTCAACCCATCATAGTAGTGAAACAGGCCCCATGTCTTGGCTCAACATCTCCCACCATGGCATCGCTTGATCCTGGGGTAGTTTTGGGGGGGGAGTTTCCTTGGCCCTTTTGATGCAAGGAATCTTTCCCACGTACCTTACAGGCCGTCTTTTCGAGGCATCTGAAAATAAAAATGAGTATGAAAATTGAGAAAATGAACGTACCGGATGAGCTGTCAACTAGGAAAGGAAGGGCCCCTTAAGTAACGAATGCTGGGCGCAAGGGCGAGTTCCCCACGTTTCCCCGTCTTGGAGGAGAAAGAAAGAAAGAAAGAAAGAAAGAAGAAAAAGAAGAAGTCCCTTTCTCCAACTTGAGAAAGACAAAAGAAAGCTTCCATTTCCTTGTCCTCATTTCTTGGCAAACAATATGGCTCGCCTGTCATCCCTTGGGCTTGGCCTCCTCTCCTCATCAGCCACCGTAGTCGCCCTCCTAACCTACGGCGATCTCGAGACCGCCGAAGTGACCTCAGGCCACGGACTCTGCGGCTGGGCGCCCCCCGATCCGCTCAACAGGGCAAAGCCCACATGCAGCGTATCTCTCCTCCAAGGCTTCGGGACCAAACCGAACCAATGGTTCCCCTGGACGCACCGCCCGTACTGCGCCGACACGCCCTACTGCGTCTTCACGAACGCACACTTCCACGGAAACCAAGGCGTCAGCATCATCACGACGCCCGAGCTCGCGGCCGGCACGCTGAACAAGCTCGAGGCAACCTTCACGGCGCCGTTCCAGCAGCCCAAGAGCAGCGAGCCTCTGTACGAAGTCGTCGATATTCCGGGCAAGGGGAAGGGCGCCGTGGCGAAGCGCAAGATCCGCAGGGGGGAAAAGTTCATGGTTGATTATGCTGGGCTGATTGCCGATACGGCGTTTCCGGGGGCGACGAAGTTGGAGGCTGGGAAGAAGCTTCTTGATACGGCGGTTGATCAATTGCCGAGGGGGCAGGCGATTAGGAGTCTTGCAAAGAGTACGAATACGACGGAGAGGGTGGTGGAGGATTTGTTGAGGACGAATTCGTTTGGGATGACGTTGGAGAATCGGAATATCATGGCGTTGTTTCCGGAGATTTCGGTAGGTTTTGCACGGTTTTTTCATCCAACACTTGTTGGTATCCTGGTGAGTACGGGCTCGAGAGGTTACTAACAACGATGGCGGCGATCCAGAGGATGAACCACGCTTGCAGTCCTAAGTGAGTACAGTGGCTCGCGCACCCTTCTCCCTCAAACAATATCAGCCTGGAGGGTACCGAGATGCTAATCAGTTCTGGCCATAGTTCGTTCATTCGATTCTCAGAGAAGACGCTTGCCACAGCAGCCATCGCCTTCCGAGACATCGAACCCGGCGAAGAACTCACCATCAGCTGTACGTTCCCTCCTCCTCCAACCCATAGCCTCTCTAAATCAACAGAACCAACCTCAATGTTACTAACCAAGTTTTCCCTCCCCACGAACAGACGCCGACTTCGGCATGCTCCGCGACGAACGCCAGGACTTCCTCCGCGTCCGCTGGGGCTTCACATGTACCTGCGACCTCTGCAACATGTCCGAAGGAGACGTCACGGCCTCGGACGAGCGGCGCGAGAAGATCCGAGAAGTGCGCGACACCGTTCTCAGGCACGTGAGAAAGAGCGAGTTCAACCAGGCCATCAAGAAGCACAAGATCATGATTGATCTCATCGTCGAGGAGGGGATGCTCGTGCCGCTGGGCGAGTACTATGACATCTTGGCGAGGTTGTACGATAGTGTTGGCGATAGGAGGAACGTGGAGAAGTGGGCGCGTAGAGCTATTGATGATTTGGAGTTGTTTGGTGGCGAGGAGATTTACGAGCAGGTTCCTGAGTTGAGGGATCTCTTGGACGGGATATAGATTGAATGGTCGAGGGGCGTCCTTGGTGTCTCTTGCGCTGTATATGCATTTATATTCGAGTTGCTTTTTTTCGTTCTTTTCGTTTCTGCCCCTTGGTTTTTTCCTTCTTCCTGGGTCCTTTTCTAGCCTGTAAGTTAGATGTGTTCTTACACCAAGGAATATATTTCTCCTTGACACCCTCATGCGGAGGCTTTCCATCCGCGTCAGGGTCCTCTAGTGACGACAATCGTCTCGAGCTCTAGTTTTTTCCACGCCGGCTATAAAGAAAGCCCTTCACCGAAACTGGACTCATCCCCCCATCCACCTCAAGGGCACCAAAGGCCCCATCCCATCTCAGCCCAAGTCGTACTTGACTAGTAGTACGAGAAAAATCCACCTCCAGCGGAGCCCCGAAAAAAAACCGCGGCCCCACCACGATCCATCACTTGGGAAAGGCTCAACCCGCGACGCGATCTTCTTCTTTCTTAGGGCTTCTCTATGAAACATTTTCCCTTCCCATCGCCACAGCACATCGATAAGCTTCCCCATACTCTTTTCCGGCGAGGTATCTCTCAACGAATCAAATCACTTGGAAGCCCTCGTAGCTCAATCGGTAGAGCGTGAGACTCTTACACCTCCCAAGTGGTATCTCAAGGCTGTGGGTTCGACCCCCACCGGGGGCTCAATTCCCCTGGCTTCCAGCGAATTTCCTTCTTCTTTTTTTGCCAATCTCTCTGTCCGAGCCGGTTTCCCTTTTTAGTCTCTTCTCGGTCAGGCTATAGGTTCCCCCTGTCTCTTGTGGGCCGATATCTCGACCTTGACTACTACATTCAAACCATGACAGGGTTGGACACGCGTACGACTCAAGATGCCGAGGTATATGACCTCGTCCAAGGGGGTATATATATAAATGACAAGCTCATATTTTAGGGAAATAAAATGGTACCCTTCGAGCAGCTGGCGAGAGGCTGAGACTAATATACAAAGACAAACTCTGAGGAAAATGAGCCAAAGGGGGTATCCCGTATATCTAATCCCAAACTCCAGATATTTCTATGCCGATCCTGCCCAACGATATTGATGTAAAACATACAAAAAGAAAGCAGATATCCTTCTAAAACAATAAACAAGTGTGAACTCAAAGAAACCTCTAGGCGAGCGTAGTACAATCCTCCAGAAAGGAACAATCTCCAAAAGTGAAAAAAAAAAAAAAAAAAAAAAAAAAGGGGGCGTAATGGAGAAAGAGAGATATAAAAACATTAAAAAAATCAGCGCAACAAAGGACAGTAAATGAGACAAGACAATAGAGGAAAAAAGAACAAAAAAGAAAAGACGAAAGGAAAAAAGAGCCACGAGGTTGGGCAAGACAAGCAACGGAGTTCCCACGAGAAAAAAGACACCTAAGTAGTCTGCATCGGGTCAATAAGCGAGTTGATAGCCTCCTTAATCTGGAGCGCCGAATTCCTCAATGCCTCCTCTTCCTCAGGCTCGAGCACGAGCCTCGAGAGAGTCCTGGCGCCCTTGCTATTGACCCTAGCGGGCACGCTGAGACAGACATCATCGACGCCGGCGTAGCTGCCGACCCTCGAGACGGTGAGGAGCGAATCCTCGTTCCGCACAATGGCCTTGACGATGGTGGTGAGGGCCGAAGCGATAGCGAAATCAGTAACGCCCTTCCGCTTGATGATCTCGTAAGCGGCCGTCTTGGTCCTCGTAGCGCAGGCACGAACGGCCTTCTCCTCGTAGGGAATATCAGCGCCGTTGCAGAAATCGCGAAGCCGCATGCCCTGGATGGTAGCGAGGGACCAAGGCACGACCTCGGAGTCGCCGTGCTCGCCGATGACGAAGGCGTTGACGGACTTGGGGTTCACGTCGTACATGGCGCCGACCTCGGTCTGGAGACGCGCCGAGTCGAGCACGGTTCCCGAGCCGATGACGCGGTGGGAGGGGAAGCCGGAGAGCTTGTAGGCGACGTACGTGAGGACGTCGACGGGGTTGGTGGCCACGAGGAGGGTGGTCTTGGGGGCGTGGTAGGCGACCTCGGGGATGATCTTCTGGAAGATGTTGGCGTTGGCCTGCAGGAGCTCGAGACGGGTCTGGCCGGGCTTCTGGTTGACGCCGGCCGTCACGATGACCACGGCGGCGTCGTACAGGTCGCGGTAGCCGCCGGCGTAGACGCGGGTTTGCGAGGACAGAGGCACGGCGTGGGAGATGTCCATGGCTTCACCCTCGGCCTTTCCGTGGTTTATGTCGATGATGACGATCTCGGCGGCTAGGCCGCTGAGCATCAGGGAGTAGGCTGTCGAGGCACCGACATTGCCTGCTCCGATGACGGCGAGTTTGATGGGCTGCGGTGAAGAAAATGGTAAGCTATCGATCGGGACCAGGGGGAAAACGGGACATGGGCCCTGAAGGCCGGGGTAAAGTTTACCTTGAAGGGACAGTACCGTGAGTACACGATAACCTGTCCGTTGATGCTTTCGGTTGCAAAGAGAGAACCCATACTAGCGGATGTGGAGAGAGAGAGAGAGTTGTATGGTGGATCAAAAGTCTATATCGCGAACGCAACCCAAACGAAGTGTAGAGTAAAGGGAAGTGGTGATAGAAAAACACACTAATATCTTGGCTTGATGAATTGAATCAAAAGATGCTTGTCCGAGCCGGGCATCAACAACATCTCCAACTCCCACATATTTATAAGTACGAGATCCCCTCCCGCTCTGCCCCTCTCCGCCCCCCCTTCCTCCCCCTGAAATAGCCATGACTCTTCCTGCCCGGTTAACAAGCCAACGACCAAGGAAACCCGACTTCCCGGGTTTACTTCGTAATGGTATGGGCAGGCTAATAGAAACCAGATTGAGGCGACAAAGCGAATACATCGATGTCCCCTCCCCTCCCCAGCCCAAAAAATCATGAGCAAAAAATGAGAACCAGGGCCTTCCCGACCCAACCACAGTCTTGGACGGCCCAGCGTGCAGGCTTTACGAATATCGACGTGAGGAACAGCCCCTGGTGGTGCTGGGAAGGCTCTGGGGGGGTTCTAGTGTCATGGGAGGCTTGGGGAGGGTCGTCTCGGTCAGCTGGCGCCGCCGAAATGGCTCGATGGTGGGCCCGCTGTCGGATCACTGAGCACAGCCCCCCTGGCGAAAATTTTAGGGGGTGGACAAAGGAGCCCCGTCGATGACCCCCGCTGTCCAAGGTGGGAGGATTGGGAGAATTGGGAAAATACAGCACGTACTTGTACCAAGCAAGTAACATTGAACACTTGAAATTGGTTTAACATGTGGAATCAGTAACATCTCAATCGGGTGCAATGTTCTAATCGGGCCCTCGTAAAGCGTAAAGGCCCCGCGACGAGATAAGGCAATCCAAAATCGACAGGTTTTTTTTTTTTCTCTTTTTTTCGCCATGGGTCCAAGGCTGATCGGAATCGGTTGGCTCTGCGTGATGCCGTCGAATGATGTGATTGCTCGTTTGAAATAGGGAAGCTGGAAATTGATTTCATTTTTTTCTTTTTCACACAACTGTTGTTTTGGGCATTGCCCATTAAATTTCGCCCTGATTCTTACTATGGCGTGGTTTCCTGACGGGCATCACGCTGGGGGAGGCTGCGGATCCTGCCTCTCTCTCTCTCTTTTTCGGGTTTATTTTTATTTTTATCACTTTCGCCTTGGATGTTCCCGGTCTTGCTTCTGATTACGGCCTGCCACCCCCATGCCTACCATCGATGACTCTTACGAAAAGTTCTCGATATGACCCGAGATAGGCTCGAGAGTGTGGGTTGCCTCGTCCTTCCTCCCCCAGCAACGGCCAGCATCCCTTGCCCTACGCGGCTTCGTAGTGTACTGTGTTTGAGATCAATTGTACAGCAACCAATGAGACATAGATCAAATGCCACCTCGGTTCGCCACTGTCACCGGATGGACCTGGGCATCGATAGATGTCAGGAACGCTGGACATGGGGCATCAACCCTTTTCCCCCCTTGTACTTGATTTTATTTCATAGGGCTTGCCAATGTCATGATCGAGATATCAAATGCGCATAGCTCGAGCTCCTGTGCTCATACGAAATAATCCAAGCCATGTTTTCACACTTTCCTCATTCGGGTTGTCGCCGGGGGTCCCGGGATGCCATGCCGGCCGGGAGTCTGCGCCAAGCCTCCGACCATAGTCTAAACAAAATATCGGGTGAAGCGGGCCAGGATTAACCCCCCACGAGCTTTTGCGTGCGTGCGTATACTTCGTACTCATGTGGCAGATTCTTATCGTTATTGGCAGGCGAGGATTTTTTACGGGGCCAAACCGCGAGATTGGATCCTTCTGAGAATAGATACGGGATTGACGAGATCTCTCGACAAGTTTAACTGGTTCTCCTAAGCTAATCTTAGTTAAATTTGGAGTTTAACTAGTTTAGACGATAATATCTCGTGATGAGCCTTCATCTGCGCCTTTCCTCTATTTGTGTTCCAGGAAAATGTCCGAGAGAAGACATCAGGAGAGAGGAGAGAGGAGAGAGGAGGGTGAGATCCTCTCCCTCTCTCCCCCTTTCCTGGATAATCAAGACGATTGCGAATGGTCTGGTGACGAAGCTAGATGCCTGAACTGTTTGAACTATGGCTTTTTCCGAGAAGTGTTCCATCTACGGCCTACACCCATTTATCCAACCGTCTGCAGCCATGGAGGATCGCCTCGAAGGAGCCGCACATCCGCTGACGCTTTCTCGATTCCGGATTTCGTTTTCAGGCGGATTCAGGACGTAGAGGATGATTAGAAGTCATTCATGTTCACTTCGTCAGAGAACTTGATGATCTCTTGCAATTTTCCCCCCGTCACCGTTTCGTTATCATCGCCTAGATTTTCGCTGACGATAGCCTTTCTAAGTCTTCCTTCCCCACCTCCACCCGCCCAAGATGACCTCAAAGCCCTTCCACCCACCAACCTACAACATCCAAACCCCTCGACTCACCCTCCGCACCCCAGTAGAATCCGACACAACCGCCCTCTTCGCCCTCCTCCAAAACCCCTCCAACTGGCCCCACTCCAACCCCGAACAAGACCTCACCCCCGAAAAACTAACCTCCCGCATCGCCAAATGGTCAACGACCGCCTCCTCAGGCCAAAACGCCTACCTAGCCTTCACCCTCGACGACGAGATCATCGGCTTCGGAGGCTACAACACCTTCGAGGACTTGGAAGCCTCGCAGCTCTTCCCCGACGCTCCGAGGGGCCGCATGACGGATTTCGGCATCATCCTCGACCGTAGACATTGGCGAAGGGGCTACGGCTCGGAGATCGTTTGCGCGCTTGTTGAGTATGCGAGGAGGGAGCTGGGTTGTGTGCTTTTTCGGACGGAGACGGGGCTCGAGAATGAGGGATGGAGGGCTTTGATGGGGGCGTTGGGGTTGGCGGGGTTTGAGGAGAGGGATAGGGCTAGTTTTGATGAGGAGTTGGAATGTCTGGTCTGGAGGTTTGATGAGGTATCTTGGGAGAAGGCGAGGAAGGGATTGATGGACGAGGGGAGGTGGCCTTTATGAGGAAACATTGAAATATCAGACACACACACAGAGAGAGAGAGAGAGAGAGAGAGAGAGAGAAAAGAAGAAGAAAGAGAAGAAAAGGAGAAAGAAAATGCAAAATAGATCACATTTGCGCCGCTCTGGTTCAACTTCGAATGAAGGAATTCCCCGCTTGCCACGTAGCTACGAAAAATACTTTTTCTAGCTTTCTGAGCCCTCCAATTGACCGCTAGGTCATTTGGTCGCAATGTTGGTGCTTGAGCTGCTCGGTTGGGAGTCCTTGCCATGTCCTCATATATAAAGGATAAGGATGAGGCCGAGATGTGTTGAGTAAGGTGCTGGAGGTGCAGGAGGAGCTCCTTCCCTCGCTGGCTTACAAGTACATCACCATACGAGTCGAGGCCCCAGGAGGAGAACAGCTAAATTTCATATACATTGATGTTTCCAGTGCAGTGACAGAGAGAGGAGTTTGGGATATCATCGGCAACACGAAGTTCGGCCCATCTAGATGTTGAAACAAGACGGAACTCCTCGACTTTTCATTATCACGAACGTCATCGAAGCGCAGCGTTGTTCTTTTGTGAGGATGTTTAGGATGGGAACTTAAACCAGTGGGCTTAAAGGAAGGGTTCCCTTAGTGTAAATAACTTCATAGAGGCGATATGGCAAGAACATGCGGAGATCGGTTGTTTTAACGAGCTTGCGGGAGGGTCGATGGACGACTAAGTAGCCCAAGGCAATGAGAATACCCCTCTGGGAAACGAGCAAACCCTAAGATGGCCGTTTTCTAGGAGCTGTAGAGATCATACGACTCACCTCCATTCATGGATATCCGTCGTCGCCTCTCATCCCTTACAGAGTTCGAGATCATGGCAAGGCAGCATCGACAGCTGCCAAAAGATAACACCCAAGAGTTGACGAGGAAAAAAAAAAAAAAAGGAATTGAAATCTCTATTGCCCACAGGCTTAGTTTACTGGTTCTCGTGGGAGCCCAAAGAGGAAGTGAATAAAAAACATCGAGGTATTGCCATGTCGAAGACCCGCCATTTCTCTCCTTCCACCCCCAAGATGAATGGAGAACGAGGAAATGACTGGTGTCTTCTGTTTTCTGTCACTAAACAATGGGAGAACCCATTAAACCTTTGCAAGTTTCCGGCTCTACTTATGCCCTTCTTACCCTCGTTCCCTCCTCCGATAGCTAAAAAAAAGATCAAAGTCAAGCGAGGAAAAGGAAAGAAGAAGAAAACGACGAGGAAAAAGGAAGAAAATGGGTTCTGATATATACAAGAGACTCGTGTTGGTCAGGACCGACAGAGGAGTCAAAAATGCCCCTATATATAACTCATGTAAAAAAAAAAATAAAAAATAAAAAATAAAAAAAAAAGAAGAAGAAGATCGTCTTTCCCACACAGACGAATATCCTTCGATCTCCATTCCATCACGAATCCAAGCAAGGCTACTTCGATCGACTTCGCCATCACTCCACCGCAGCCGTAGCCTGACTTAGACGCCTCTCTCGGCCAACCATGATGGTTGATCTAGGTTTCTTCGTCATCACGGTCAACCCCTTTCCCATTTTCTTCTAGACCACCCACTCATCAGGAAATAAAAGGGCTGCCTTAATATAACCAAAAATCGAAAAGCAAAGAAAAAGAAGAGGGGAGAAGAAAAAAGAAGAAGCAAAACGACGCAAGTCCGCCTTACGGGAACCCAATCATCGCCTTATCAGGGAAAAGGATAATGTTCGCCAACCGAATAACCTCCGCTTCAGCCCGTGTCGTCGAAGAATTACTACTCAAGCTCTTCGCATCCGCCTCCTCCATTTCCACATCCCCATCCCTCGCCAACCCTCCCTTATCCTTAGCCTCGGGCGGCGGCGTACCGGCAGATTCCCACATGGCGAGACCCATGGCCTGCAGACCGGCCGCGCCGCCAATCTCGGCAATGTCCCTCTCGCTCAGCCTCGCCGACTGAGGCGCCTCGCTCTCGAGCCCGCTTCCCGTGGAATCGAAATCCGGGCCGGGCTGACCGCGCAGGAAGGCCTTGCGCTGCCTGGCGAGGTATAGCGCGTTGTTCTGCGTGAGCGGGGCGGCGGGCACGTAGACGAGCATGCTGACCTCGTCGGGCCGTCCGTAGATGGGGCTCCGCAGCCCGGCGCCGTCGCTCGTAATGTGGTAGGCGAGATCGGGGTGCCAGAGGATGTAATCGCCCGATTGCAGCGTAGGCAACGTAACCATGCTCCGTCGCAGCTGGAGGTGGGGGTGCCACAGTTCCGTAACGCGCTGCGCGTGGCCGGGAACGGCGCCGTGGATGTAGCTGTTCTGCTCCCTATCGAGGGACCAGTTCGCGGGCGACAGGAAAGCCTCCCACTCGGGGCCCTCGCGCGCGTTCGGCGGCGGCGTCCTGGGCGAGAAGAACGGCCGCAGGAGGAAATACGCCGTGACGAGGCGAGGCGACGGCAGCAGGCGGATCATGCCCGGTTCGATGGCCGAGAGGGCCACGAGGCCCTGGAACATGCGGAAGATGCTGCAGGCGCCGTAGCCGTTGTACAGGTCGCTCGAGGCCGTGGCGCGGCCGGCGCACGCCCACGGGTCGTACTCTTCCCACCGGCCGTTGAAGATGGCGTTGTACGTGCCCCCGCGCTGGTACCCGTCGGGCTCCCAGCGCTCGAGAGACCCGTTGTCGACCTGGGCGATGATGCCCGAGGACTGGATGGCGCTGAGCCAGTCGTCGGCCGACTTGGGGGGAGCTGCCCTCTTCGACGACCCGGGCAGCCCGTTCGGTGACGTGAAATCCGGCTGCTCGCGAGGCGTGGCTTCAGGCGTGCCCGAGGCCATGGTGGGCGCGTGGATGCGGATCCGGTCGGCGTAGGCTATGGGGTACTTTACGACGAGGCGGTCATCGGGGTTCGTACCCCAAAGACCCATCATGTAGCGCTGGGCCCTCAGGACGGAAGGGTGAGCCCTCGTGCGCACCTGGGCGGGGGTCCAGAAGAAGTCGAAACAAGTGGGATCCTGGGGCAGGGGCGGGGGTTTGGAGTCATGGTTGGTCTGGATGTAGCGCACGGTTTCGCGCACGGCGGCATCGGCATCGGCGCGGGGCACGACGCCGCGGACCACGCCGACGCCGTAGCGCTTGAGGTCGCGGCCGAAGCGGGCCGTCTGGGCCGGGTCGTCGATGTCGGAAAACTCTATCGACGGGATCAGGTGCGAGCCGAGCCCCTCTATGTGCTCGACCTCGGCGGCCAGGGCGGCGACCAGGCGCGTCCACGAGGCTTCGAGGGCGGCTTCGTTGCCGGCGATCAGGTTGCGCTTGATGCGGGCGAAGCGCGACGGTAAGGGCACGAGGTCGGGACCCCAGAAGGAAAATACCGGGTTGTCCATCTCGATCAGGTCCAGGGTGGAAACGGTTTTCGTGCGATCGCGGGGCGCCGAGGTCGTGGTTTGGGCGTTGGTGCTGGCGTTGTTGGTGGTGGTGGTGCTCGTGCTTGTGCTTGTGCTGGAGCTATTTGCGGTTGTGTTGCTGTTAGTGGCGGAGGGAGCGGGGGCGGGGGTGGAGGTGGTGGCGTTTTTGGTGACAATGGCAGCAGTTGTCGAGCAAGATTCGCTGCTGGTGGCGGCGGTGCTGCTGCTGCTGCTGCTCAGATTGGTAAAACTCGAAGCTTGAGAGGATGCGGAGACAAGCGACTTTAAGGTTGCGACAGAAGATGAGGATGAGAGGGACATGGAGCTGGCGGCGGTAGAGGATCGGCCCCTGTTTTTAGTGACTCTGCCGGGGCTATGGAGGGTGTGGAGGGGTCGCTCAGCGGCAGTAACTTGCGCCTGTGCTGCTGCTGTTGCTGCTGCTTGTGCCTGTGCTGACATTTTGATTGAGCTCGACGATTGAGCCGGGTTCAAATTGGTGTGGGAGGAAATGGTATTAATTTCAGGCCCGGAACCAATACCACCAATACCACCGATACCACCGATACCAGTACTTGTACCACCACTAGAACCAAGTCCTAATGCTCCATGCCCATTTCCGTTTCCATTTCCAGTTCCATTTCCTCCAGCTCCCTGTCTCGCCGCCCCGGAAGCCATATTGCTGAGACCCTGTCTCCACGAGGCCCGTGGTCGCTTCCACTGAAAAAGGTTACTCACGTTGACTTCTGCCCTGTGACTCTGCGGAGCTGCTGCCTTTTCGTCCAGGTTCATCTCCTCGCCGGTGCTAGTCCCCGTCTTGTTACCATCGCCCGCCGCCCCACGACTCGCCGTTGATGTGGCCATGGCTTTTTTCCCTGCTAGGTTTCTGCACTCCAATCTGCTCTTGCTTTGCTTTGCTTCCTTTCTTATATTGCCGATGGCAGGCCAAAAGAACGAATAAAAAGAAAGGCTAGGTGGAGGGTGGGAAATGGACGTGTAAGGGGCGGGAGCTCCGGCTCCCGTGATCAAAGTTGGTATTCCCTCTTTGGGAGAATGGGAATAGATGACAGGAGTCGTCTCGAATATGGTGTTAGTCGATGAGGTGGGACGAACCGGGCCATACCAAAATGTCCTCTTCCCTTTCTCCTTTTTCTTTTGCCGCTTTCCTCCGCTCTCGAGATCAAGATCCCCTTGCCAGAATCCTTGGGTGTATTGAAGAATCCTGTTCCCTTGTTTTTCCGTCTCTGTCTCTCTCTTTCTTCGGAGGCGGCCTCTTGACAAGAAAAGAAAAAAAAATTCGCAGCCGATGGTTGGGTAGAAAAGTCGAAGACTCGCAGGCTCTCTCCGGTGTTGCACAAAGGCTATCGTCGAATGCGGATTTGATGTCTTGTCAGGAGATGGAAATGTCCGAGTCGTCACTCCTAACAGATCGAGGTTTGCCCCTGTCCATACACACAAAGTCCACCCTCTTCCTTTCCACCCTTAGATCTGCTTCTTTTTCTTTGAAAAACTGCAAAACGAGTAAAAGCCGAAAAATCTCCAGGACCAGGAAAGACCAAAAAGATCATGAGCCCACCAGGCCTCCCAGAAAAGCGGGTAGGATTTCGAATATATAGGTATCAAATTTACTTACTTAGAAGCGAGGAAGAAAAAATAAAATAAAATAAAACAAAATAAAATAAAAAGAGGTCATTCCGTCTTTACTGTTACAAAGTGGGTTTTCTATTTCCCTTCCCCCCAACTTCCGTGTTACTCTTCCTACTATTGTTTCCCTTTTCCACTTACCCTCGACTCGTTTAGGCAAAATTGTTCCACCTCCGTTTCCCTTTTGCTACTCTCTCTCTCTCTTGCTCTCTCTCTCGTGAGAAGAGTACATCGTACCCGCACCCTCACCCGCACCGGTGGAGGCCAAAGGTTAAAAAGGGGGGTGTGAGAATTGTGGGGGGGTCGCTTTCACGGGATGGATGGGAACATGATGCCGTCCACTACGAAGTACTCATTTTCTGTTCATTCTCTCAAGCCGCCAAAACCGCCAGGTTGCGGGTTGGGGGTGTGTGTGCGGAGTAGTGCCTGGGACCGAGGAAGGGGGAAATGGCCAGCTGCAGCACAAAGAATACCCACACATTCATTGACCACACACACACCCATCCGAGAGAAAATGGCAGCGGAGGCGGATTCCAGAGAAAAGTTTCCGGCCCTACGATGCGCCCATGCGACACCTCCCCGCCCCACCTTCCCACCTTCTTTTTGACCCCTGTCAGGTCGAGGGTACTACTTCGTACACTCGTGTAAAGAGTGAACTTTGTGGGCGTGGATAGTGGACGGTGCGTACTAGCAAGGAAAGGGAAGGGTTGGACAGGGAGCATCGGGAAAGAACCTGACTGCGACTCCGGATACAAGGTGGGTGTTGGCATCTGGAGATGTGTTGCGTGAGTGTGAGTGCGAGTGGGCTTCTTTCGTGCAGCTCTTTCGTGGGGGAAGGAATCCTATCTGAACCGGAGGCTACATTGGATTATTGGAGGCAGCACGTTATTAGATGGACAGACATTTGATCCATTCGAGATGATGGGCAAGGAAACACTACATTGAACACTGAAAGGCTTAAACAACTCCTCCACCCCCAGAACAGAACAGGCCCCAGGGTAACAAGGTCCGGCCAAACCCCCGCCAATAGCCAATGGAAACAACCACTGTCCCGCCAAGCCGCTTAGAACCAGCAACCTGTTGCTCCCGACCGCACCGAAATCCCGCCCGAGCCGGGTGGCGACTTTGGGCGATACAAGGGCAGATCACGGCGTGCTTGCTGAAACTTGCGGTACCTGCCCTGCCCACGGGGAGGTACCGAAATGTCCTGTCCCCAGTTCCGTTGGAAGCACCACTTTTACCGTTCAATCTCGTCTTTAATACTCGACGCATTTTCCTGGTGTATCGACTATTCTTCTTTCGCCCCCTTTTGCCCAATAGAAAGGTCCTGGGCTTTTAATTGCGCCTGACCCTACCTCCGGGCTGCTCCAGTACTTACTGCTTCTGGAACTTTAAAGACCAGACCAGACCCGACCAGACAATGATCAGTTCAGTACCTCTCAGTCGTAAGGTCCTCTCTGCTAATGGCGGAGGTATATTTCCCCATTTTATCCCGTCCCAACCCAGACTCCTACGATGCATCGCCCCAATGTCCTTCAGTGTTCTTGTCAGGTGGAGTTCGACATGGGTTCCATCTTGGAGCCCCCAACTTGTGAAGACGATCTGTCCACCCCCAGACCAGGCGCTAGGCACGCACCCCTCGACTTACACGGAGGTAGAGTCGTGCCAGGTTCTAAGGTTCTAAGATATTCGACGATGCCTTCAATACCCCCAATTTCAAATGAGCTAAATGCTACGAGATTGTGCAAGATTATGCCTGGGTCCTTATCCCTTGATCTACTTTGTTGACTTTTTTCCCTTCTTCTAAGCGACGGGGCTCGTACTCTTTACAGTCTTATTGTTGTAATGTGTAAGGGCGGAAGCAAGAAACCCTTCATCTCGCGTAACAGTTTAAGAGCAAGATCATCCACGCGATTCCCATCATCTTACCGAACGAGGAACCAATACCTTCGGATGGGCATATGTTGAGTCTTCTTGTCTGACATACATAGCACCATACAAGTGGGCGCATATTAGTATCCACTGAACCTCATGGTTGCTTCAGACACATGACTGGCCCTCGCTTCCTACATTTGCTATGTGAAATAGTGTATGCTCTAGACCGCTCGAGACAAAAGACAAGCAGGATGCAGCCAGCTTGAAAGATCAAGATGAGAGAATCAATAAACGCACGCCCCTCCTGGCCCGTATGGTAATTTGACGGCATCTGTCCCGGGTGGAAGATGATAGAGAGGGAACGTTGCACAAAGTGGGCACAAATATTTATGAGAAGATGAATATTATACAGTACACACAAACACACACACACACACACCACAACTCTTGGACGATGCTGGTTATAGCATAGTCATTTGTGCACAGGTCTTATGCAATACAGCAAAGATTATTATTACATGGTACGAAGTACATTGACCCTCTAAGTCTGACCAAAGGATCAAATGGAAGACTGGAGGATCAGGGAGAACTATCAGAAGCAAGATCGAGCCATTGATGTATCCCAATCCCACTTCGTACAGACACTAAACACGCATATTCTTGATACCGAATCAACGGAGAGAAAACGATTGAATCAATCAATCATGATCAAGTGGGACACCCCCAAAAATCTCCAAATATATCCATACACACACTCTACACTATCCATCAACAGTCCTCCGGGATGGGAAGAAACGGACCTATGATCACAGAAACAGGCAAAACTTGCGGCTTCTATTAGTTTCCTTTCCCTTGTTGCTCCTTTCAGACCAGGTAAATCAAACTTAATGGTTACAACTCGGAAGGATCGCCGCACCCGGGGTCCCCGAGGTTGGGAATCGGATATTTGGATTGATGAGCTTCTTTCTCGGGGACGAATAACAACATTATACTTCCCATGTCCATCCAGATTGAGGCTTGGATTTCGATTTTAATACCACATACCTTACCTTGTCCGAGGAAACCAGATATTAAGGAGAGAGGATAATTTATGAACGAACATAATAGCATAACCACGTATAATTCTGTGCAATGTTGCATTCAGGAGCATTACTCTCGGAGCACCGGAGTCCCGGCGCCAGAGCAAACCACGGAACGAGTCCTCAAAGCCTGGATGGCATGGCGGACCTTTTTCAATGTGGGAGAGAACCCGGGTGCCGTGTGTAGTAGGATTCCGTGTTTTTGGGGTTGGGGATCACAAGTCAACATTGAAAAAGAAAAAAAAAAAACACGGGCTGAGCCACACACATCATGTTTTAAAAGAGACGAGGACCAAGAGGATAAGGGTTCGTTCTTTGATTCCCGACTCTGTCGTTTTGGCTCACTCACCCCGCAGCGTTACGCGTTTTTTTTTATTTCCCCGAGACGTACATCACGAACCGTGCTTTGGCAAGTTTGTTTTAGCGTAGGGGTTTGCGGGTCGATTATTCGCGGGAAATTTATTTTGGGGGAAGAAGCTGGGGGCACTAAGATCGACGAACGAGAGGAGAGGCAAAACTATGTTGCCTCGGGGAATGGCAAGGATGGCAAAGTGTTATTCGATCAGTCATGACGAATAGAGTCACATAGCCTCTCTTGTTATCACGGGAGTAACATCCCGAATACTGGTTGAACGGACCTTATGAGGCGGAGAGAGTTGGTTGCTTCTCTCGGCACAAGATAACCAACACTAAAGACAGCGATGAGAAGCGACGGCTCTAGAACAGGATCGCATGAGTCTCATTTGAGCAGGGCATAGTTGGGCGAACTGAAGGGGAAATAGGTCGAGGGTAATATTGAGCTCTTGGGAAAAGAGAAATGTAGGGTCCTAGGCTGTGCATGAATGGCGTTTAATGGAAATGCAAAAAATGTCGGAATGTATCCAAGAGCGCATTAGACCGCAGACGATGTTGGTATGCATATTGACTATTCCTCTTCACCCATGTTAGTGTAATTAGGACGTTCATCTCTAGGACCATTGAAGATGAGAGCCGTAGCCCGGGCGATATATCATCTTAGTCGGCGCGATATTTCACTTCCAGTGTCACTTTTCTTCACAAACACGGCCTTCATGCTCCGTTTTGGGGCTATACGAAGCAATCTTGGTTTGGGTTTACTTCAATGTTCTTTCTCGATTCCGTGGAAGTTGTCGGACTTCGGCCCATCGTTCCCTCGAGGCACAAGCCTTGTCTGGTGTCATCCTTGATATTGAGCGCATCCAAACCCGGGATCAAATGCCCATCAGAAACGATTTATGGGGCTTGAGATAGCTATTCCGTATGGATCCTTTGTTCCCGACGGAAACATGGCTACTTCATCAATGTTTTGCATCGTCTATATTTGCGGAATAAAGCCAACTGTGGAAGCACCTCTCGTCCAATCTCCTTCAGCATCTTGGATTGCAGAGAGATCAGACCAAACACTAACCATGCACCAACCTCGAAGGATGCATCATGCATATGTGCCGGTTCAGAAACCGGCGGAAACTACTGAGTAATTCCTTTTCTACTCGGGTTGTTTTTCAGTAGCATTGCCCACGCGAAATTAGTGTCATAAAGGATGTGGTTTAATGAAGGCTGAGGTCGAGCTGGGCAAACGAGGCGCTGGCTGGATTGACCAAATGGCTCGGTGTGATCCACTCCGCCAGGCATGAAGAAGACGTCCCATTACAATCGTAGATAAAATCCTCACAGGCCGGTATTCAAGCAAGATGAAAAATTGCCTTTCCATTTGAAGAGCCAGGGTAAATAAGACCTGCTGATATGCAGTTCCCTCGACAATATTAGATCTTTGCCTACCTGTTATTCCTCCCGGAGATGCGGCATAAGCAGCCGTATCCAGACCATCTTAGTTGCCTCTACGCCGGCCGAGTCGCTGCCTCCCTTGCCACCACTGCCTTATACTCAGCCCAATCGTCGCTACGAGGGTACTCCACCTCGGGCACAGGCACGCCCAAGAACTCACACAAAGGTCCCCACCCAGAGCCGACGGAAAGCTCCAAGAACTTCCTATCGCCTCCCGCAGCCCTGCTCTCTGCCACAGCCGCCTGTGCCGCCTTCCTAGTCCGCTTGTTGTGCTCTTCGAAAAAACGCTTACCGTGAGCCGGCAGGTCGTCATTCCAGGAATGAGAGTGATACTTGCGTCGTAGGGTAGCCATGGGTGACGGGTCGTCCGCTGGCTGGCGGGAGTGATGGTGCCAGAGGGTCGTGAGCATGGAGGCGTGCCATGAATCGACGGAGCGGGTCGTTAGGATGATGGAGGCTTCGGGGTATGCGGCGATGAGCTCCTCGGGGAAGATGGCTGCTGGGTAGTCCGCGACGGCCTGCGTGGGAATAACGTCAAGTCAATGCGACTCTTTTACTTGTAGGAAGCGTGAACCATTCTCTATCTTCTTCTTCCTCTTCTTCTTGGGGATATTGGGCAAGTTTGGTTCTGACCCCACCCCTTGTGGGTTCGGGGGTGTGAGTGAGTATATATCAAGGTGCATGTGTGCGCGTTGAGTGGTGGTAAAGGTCAGGCATATAGATATGTAGTGCAACGCAGCTCGGGATTTCTGAGACAACAAAGACGATTGGGATCTATTTTTGGTTCAGGCTGGGTCAGGTTCACTTCCCCATCGTCTACTCATACGAACCTCGTAGTCAACCAGGATCTTATCAAAGTCCTCCCGGCGCCAAGAGTGGCCTTTGCCTTCGAATTTCGCCTCGATACCCTTCACCCAGAGATCCTGGTGCTTGTTCTTGGCGACATCTCGCATATGGTAGACGGGGGAGATGCCTAGGATGACAAGAGCATCGGCGAGGGCTATAGGGTATGAAAAGCCTCGTTGAGCCTTTGACAAGTATGATGTTGAAGCTATCAACAGACAGTTGAACACTTACATTGGGTACCTGTTCGTGGCAGACCGAGGGCGAGGATCTTCATTGTTGGGGGGCTTGAAATCGTTGTGTTAGTGTCTGTTTATGCGTGCTGTTTTGTTTTCTTTTCTTCAGTCCTAAAGTTGTGAAGAAATTAATTAATCAACCCAATCTTATCCCATTAAATGCATAAGATTTTGTGTTAAATGCCCCTGCTATGATGCCATTTTCCTCCTGGATTACTGCGACACAGCCCGAACCATGGATTGGACTCTCCAAGACCATCAAAATGGGACCGATACGTCCCGATCCCCCAGGACAGATTCGGAGGCTTTCCTGCGCTATCTCCGCTAATCCCTTTTCAGAATTGGTTTGTGGGGAAGCTGGAGACGCTTCCCGAAGTTCCGTTAGTGCTCTTCTACGAAGTAGATTATGTTCTATTAGGGGCAGCTGAGATCAATTGGTAGAAACTGGCCAGGCCATCTCCATCGCTCTCCGGCACAAATGGGGAAGGTTCCAATGCTTGACCGAGGTTGATGTATGACAGCCCAATGTCAAGCATATTATTTCGTATTATGCTGTGGCCTGTCTGAACTCACACACAGACTTGCAGGGGATTCTGCGAGGGTGCTCCCACCATTTCTATCGGGATGTTGCACAATTCGGTCGTTGTGCCGAGGTGCCTTAGTGCTGTGTATAAGTCTCAATACTACTATTAGTGAACAATATTAATGAAGGCCAAGAAGTACAATTGTAGGACGCATAAAAATCTCCATGCAGAACAACTCTGACTAAGCGGACAGCTCGCCGGAAGAGGAAGCTCCATTTGTCACGGACACTGCCAACACTGGAACTGGGCGAACAATCCGATCCCACCTGCCACCAGTAGCAGTTCCCCTCGTCTCAACGTCACGAGTTGATGCGCCAACTCAGTCTTAACCCACTCGAACTGGAGCAAGAACAGCACACGACCCCTCGATACCCCCAGTCAGCTCCAGCTCCAGCTCCAGCTCCAGCACCTGAGTCCTCTGCCAAGGCCTCAGGCTGCCTCAAAAGTCCTCGCCACACGATGTGGTTAAATCAAATACATATCCATAACAAGAGGCATTGTTTTCATTCTCCAACTTAACCTCTCGTCATCATCATCATCATAGCTAGATAAAATTTCCATCATGCATCATCGGCTGTCCACCATCCTCCTACTCGCCGGCCTCGCAACAGAGAGAGCTTCCGCCGCAATTCCTAATCTCACGGCATGCCAGACTCGATGCTACGACATGACGGCGCAACTCGTCGGGTGCGGAACGGAAGACTATGCCTGCCAGTGCCCGATCTTCAATGAGCAATTCATCCCACAGATGCAATCTTGTATGATTGAAGGATGCGCATTTGATAATGAGCCGCTAAGTGAGTTTTCCCCCCAATCTCAGCCTGGCCTTCTTTGCTACACACCCCAAACTCTCGTCTCGGTGGAGCCTACGACACGCCCTGGTGCCGTCATGGTATTACTCTTAACCACTAGCGCCAACTAACGGTTGCCTCCACCTCACTTCAATTCCGCTGTTTGGGCTCCGTGTCAAAATATTGGTCTTGCTTCTTTTTGCGTGCACGCCTCTCTGTGCTAATACGGGGTCAAACTATCTAGATACGACACAGCTTCAGAGCTCTGTTTGCGCTCTGGCAGGAGGTCAGTCCCCCGCACCGACACCGACCTCCGGGTCGCCCTCGGGGTCCGAACCCCAGCCCACCCAAACGCCCTCGCCCACATCTCCTGGCTCCAGCGAGTCTCCTGGTACTGATACCCTTCCTTCTACCCCGTCTACTACCACCACCTCTTCCCCGGAAAGTACCTCGGGCTCACACGGCGGTGGTGCAGGATCAACGAATTCCCCAGAACCCGGTGGTGAAGAGGGAGTGGCATCGGCCTTACGAGTCTTGGACGCTGGATTGGTAACAGGCATCCTTGCTGTGCTGGCGGGAGTGTATTTTTTCTAGTGCCAGCCATGAAAGTGGGGGTAAGACTCGGGGGTGTGAAAGCTGGAGTACCAGTGTGAGATGGGGATCGGGAGGAGGGAATGAGTGTTGGATACCACCTGCAAGATGGTGTGTGCTTGTTACTCATAAATACTGCTGCGTTTCTACCAAGCAACACCCCTCAACCCCGAACACACTAGGCGGCGAGTGTGCTTGGAGTCGAAACTATTACCATAACGATGGGCATCATGTGCATCCACCTCAAACGTGGATGACTTCAGTATCTACATTGAGATGCAGGCAAGCCTTCAAGGCAACCATGTGGCCTGCTTTGAGCAATGATGAAAGCACTAGATTCAAATCATGGAGGGTGCAGAGCTCAAGAGAATCTATGACAGCGTTCTCTAGTGTTCAAGACCACTCTAACAGAATGATTTGGATTGGTGGCTTTATGGATACTAACAGATTAGAGAGGAATAAAGAAGCAGGGGCCCCATCATCGTTGCATCCTTACTGGGGGCATGACCCCCTCCACTGAGATTGTGAACAAAAAGGCCCCAAGCACCGAAAAGAAAAGAGGGGAGAGGGGGAGTATGGGGAACTAGGAGGCCTGGAAAGCCTTTTCCGCACTTGCATCTGCTTGGTGTCACTGGGAGTGAAGCCAAGGAAGGACCTGGCATGTTTTAAGCAGAACATTGGGGGAGTATGTACTCCTGCATCTTTGTTCGATTCCCCACCAATTCTTCTTATATTCTAGGTGGGGAGATTGTGGGTTTCTGAATGCCCTCCTCTGGCAAACGGCATGGGTGTCACGGGTTCTTTTGGACAAGGAGCGGGGGTTTGGATGACGGCTCGGGACATGAACTCTCTTCGAGACCATCCTTCAGCCCACATTCGTCTTGAGGCTTGACAGGCCTTCCCCGCTAATTATTCCGAACAAGGACGAACTCGTTTTAGCTCGAAGGCATGATGAGCGGGAACCCGCATTCCGCCCGCAGTCTATCTACGAAGGAGTGAGGTTGGCAAGGATTCTTTGGGGTTCCGGCTTAGGTAGGCATGATGCTGGTGCTACTTCACTCGATTTTTCTCTATGCTTGTTTTTCCCTCACATGGCCAAAACCAAAGGGTGCTCTCATTATTTGTGCCTATCCCCAAGAATGGGGTTATGAACAGCTTTCTCTTGGAGAGAATGCTTATATGGACTAGCACGGCTGATGTGAAATAAATGAGTAGCAGAGATTTATATAGTATCTGTTTTCTGGAACCGGCTCGTTTCTCGGCTGAATGCAAGAAGTAATCCTGTCAACGAAGGAATTAAAATCTGTTATCCTGGCCCAACACTCTGGTCAAGCAAAGATGAAGAACACCAGCCAGTACTGTCTAGTTGCATTGATCAGTCTGAACTATTATTTTTTTCTACGTGATGTTATTTGGGGTCAAATCCCCCCCTATTCGCTTTCAATGTTTACCTTCACGGAGACGACCGGCGTTCTCAGCGTCGCTTGGGCCTGAGACTTCTCCGATAATTGTGGGGAGTTTGGCCGGATTCGGTGGACGGACCCGGCGTTTCCTCGACTTTATCCACGGCCTCTGCCGAATTGGTCTTTCTTCTTCTCCCTCTTTTTAACCCTGAACGAACGCCCCGATTCTACTCTTTTCTCGCCTCATTCATTTGTCGTGCCATGAAATTGTTCCAGCCGTCAATTGCAATTCCCACAGGCCGAATCAGCGGAGGACGCCAAGCAGTTCAAATAGCATCGGCATGGTCTGGAGAGAGGAGTTGGACGGGCGCACTAACACGCAGCAGCCGCATTAAGAACGTACCATTTTATACAATTTTGTCCTTCTCTATCTTTTCTTTACTCGACATTATACGCTTTAACACCATGAGGGGATTAAATAAGGTAAGTTTACAAAATGAAGATCCGGCGAGGGCGATAGCCGAAAGCTGGTCGAGAGGGATTTTTTAAGCTGTTGAACATGGCGGAAAACACGCCCAAGCCGGGAACAGAAGAGATCAATTACGGGGAAAATAAAGGCCTCTTTTCAATTTTTTTTCTCGGGGATTAAGAAAAGAAAGGAAACCATCGTAGATATCAGTAACGGGATTTGGAAAACAACCGAGATGAACCACCAAGTGAGAAAAAGCTGTTATTTATTATCAGGGGCCCTTCGTCATGCCCAGGAAAAGGCCAGTAAAGTGTCCCTCTTCTTTACACCCTCGTCGTTATTTCGCCTCTGATTCTTCGGCTTTAATCGATCCTCCACGCTCCTCATCTAGTGCCGAGAGTTCGTCAAAAGCTCCCGTTTCCCCTGGTGTCATAATAACCCCAAGAAAACAACAGCTTTCGCAAAGATGCGCATCCAGCATCTCCTCCCATACATTGCCCTGGCAGCGGCCCAGGCCGAAAAAGCCTTCCAACTCGAAGAAGTCGGAACATGGTTCGAAAACCTCGCGGTCCGACCCGACGGCACCGTCCTCGCCACGCGCATGGACGCCCCTGAAGTCTGGCACATCGACCCTAAAAAGGGCACAGGCGAAGCCCTCATCACCGTGCCCTCCGCGCTCAGCACAACGGGCATCACCGAACTGACCCCAGACGTGTGGGTATTTTCCGCCGCCAACATGTCCTTCCAGGATCCCTTCGGTCTCCAACCCGGTTCGCTAGCAGTCTGGAAGGTCGATCTATCCGAGGGCGACGAGGGGGCGGCGGAGCCGGAACTCGTGGCGCGGTTCTCCGATGCGGGGTTCCTGAACGGCATGGCGACGTGGGATGAGAAGAGGGTCCTCGTCGGGGACACGACCAACAGCGTCGTGTACCTCCTCGACGTCGAGTCCGGCGAGTTCACCACCGCGCTGGACGGCCCCGAAGTCGCCGGCGTCAACGGAATTCGCGTCCACGATGGCGCCGTGTACGCCGTTGCCACGACCAGCCGCACTCTTTTCAAGATCCCCGTGACGGAGGATGTCGAGGTCGACGGCGAGGCCGTTGTCATCGTCGAGGGTGTGGGCATGGATGATTTTGACATCGCGGCTGACGGGACGATCTATGCCGCTTCGCCGTCGGATAATCTTGTCGTGAAGATTTCGCCGGACGGCGAAGTTTCGGATCTGGCGGGCGGTGCTAACTCAACTGATGTGCTCGGCCCTACTTCTGTGAGGATCGGACGCGGCGAGGGGGGTGAGAATACGATTTATGTGTCGATTACTGGGAA
Organism: Scedosporium aurantiacum; assembly: GCA_000812075.1. NCBI lineage: Eukaryota > Fungi > Ascomycota > Sordariomycetes > Microascales > Microascaceae > Scedosporium > Scedosporium aurantiacum. The sequence goes on from JUDQ01000250.1 coordinate 37,225, forward strand.
TGGGCTTTTTGGTCCGCCGGATGCGCCGAAGGAGGCGGCCGGTATTGTTGCTGTGAATATTGGCGAGGCTCAGGAGGGAGACGCTTGTGAGGAGGAAGAGGAGGTTCCTAAGGAAGAAGTTCCGGAGGAGGATGCCTGTGCCGAAGAGGAGGAGCCTGTTGAGGAGGAGCCCGTCGAGGGGGAGCCCGTGGAAGAAGAACCCGTTGAAGAGGCCCCGGAGGAGGATGAGTAGGTGGCATTATGATATCTCCAAAGATTTGATGTCCCATGCCCATCGATCATTTAGCAGTTCAGTGCTCAATTATACAAAATAGGGGATTTATGGCGATACTTACCGGAGAATAATGTGTCTGAACGGTTGGGAAGGATATCTTCTATTCCAGTCTTGTGTCAATTGTCCAAATCAAGTATCGTCGCAGCCATTTATTCTCGTTTCAGTCGACCATTTTCCCTCCGAGTCTTTATCTCTGTTTTCTCGTCGCATCTCTCGTCGTCTGTAGAATCGTATTTGGTCGCCCGAATCGAATCTAGAATCGCACTTACCCTCCACTCATCCTCGGAAATTGCTTCTTTTAAGTTCCCTTCAAAAAACCAATCGATCCTCATCCGCACTCACTTACGGAGTAGTCCTTCGTGAATATATCCAGGTACCCCTGAAAACCCCGACGTAGTTCTTCAATGGCATTTTGCCACAGATTGCCCTGGTGCCAGGCGCTTCTCTTGTACATCCGCCAGATAGGGTCGGAAAGATCCTCCTCCTTGTCCTCAAACTTGACGTACTTCCTCCACTGCCAGTCGACTTTGTAGGAGCAGAGAGCTATCACGATGTCGAGATTCTGCCCGAAGAGGGCGATTCTGTTCATGTGGAAAATGATATCCAAATCCTCGCGCACCTCGTCCAGAACCTCAAAACAGCAAAGGATCCAGTCAACGTTAACTCTATCAATCAGGTTATACTCACCTAGAGTCTCGGTCACTGGTAGACGGAGGACGTACTGGCGCCGAACGAGGTCGAGGGTTTCTAGCTTTGAGAGGTTGGCTCCGGTGTACTGGTGGTACATGAGCTCATAGACGGCTTCTTGGACATCTGGATGATTGAGGAATTCGCGGAAGGGAATGTCTAAACTCGAGATGGAATAACCCCTCTCGTCATCATCCTCGCTCTCGCAGGCGGGGATGGTATTGATAGCCGTGTCGTCTGTCGATGCCCTGGAAGCAGGCGGTTCGGGAGAAGATGTGGAATCGGCATTGGGGGTTGGATCTAGAGGTCCTCCCCGTCGTCGCGTCAGGAAGAAAGACGTGATTAGTTTGAGAAGGTCTCAGGGAGGGACTTGTTCCTTGGTATTGGTCTTAGTTTAGAGAGTGGTTTGCTTGTCCGAATTGGGTCTCTGTTAGTTTTAGTTTGTGGTAGTGAGATGTGCGATGAAATAGAAACGGTCTAGCAAGGCGGTTCCTCGCTCATTTATAGACAGTGAGTGCAAATTGTGTCAAAGAACCTTGTAGTGGTCTATATCAAAGAATTTCCCAAACGTAGCTCATGAAAAAGACTGTTGAATGTTCTCGTTGCTGTGAGAACGGTACAGGCAGGCAGGAATAATACAATGAAACTACAAACGGAACACGATGGATAAAGCCAACAAACAATATCTTGTCCAGCCCCTTCTTTGCATGATGATACAGTCTAATGGAACTCTTCGGAAACCGGATCCGAATCCATTTCAACTGCCTGCAGAGAGTGAAGAAAGTTCCTGTTCTTTGGTGGCTCATTGAGTGAATGCCATGACGTTCTCATTGCCTCCTATTGTAGGAGACCAAGAGACAAAGGAACATCAAAGAGCAGACTATGTAGCTCTCAACATATTTCAAGCTTCTCTCCTGATATACTCTGCTGTAAATAGGCATCTCCGCTGTGGTGCCACTCTTCTTGAGGGGTTGGAATCAGGTTTCATCTTCGAGTCAAGTCAGAGAACTTCTCATATCACACAAATGCCTCAATGCCCATGATAGAAGATGACACAACAAGCATCCATATAGTTAAGGCAACGGCCGCCTTCTCCTCTGGCCCAGAGCGCGAACAAGACAGAGAGCTATACACAAAGTATGCCCGTCTTACAGCAAGCCGCCCCAGGCTTCCCACAGCCGTTTCCAGGAAAGAAAAGGGAATAACAAGATTATTCCCCCTCTCTAATACCAAGACGCCCAGGATACACTCAACCAGTCGGCTCTGGGAGCTGTTGCATATCTAAAAGTAAGGCGAAACTTGGCATGCAGGTAACGCAGATCCTCAATCCATTAGGCGGATTTTTGGCTTCGTATAGATCGTATTGGACTCGAATTCGCCAATCAGCTCGTGTCCCCAACCAGCCCTGTGAAGGACCTGTTTTAACAGTCACCAGACGACTGGATTCCCGCAGGCGAAGAGACAGAACAGAAGGAAATGCAACCCTCGTATGCGCCGTATCGGGAGCTAATTGGCGGGCTTTGGGGAAAGTTAGAGATACCCCAGATTTTAAAAGCTTATGCCGAAACTTCGTGAGCCAGAACGCCTTCCACGGTTTTGCTGCAGTGTGAATGACATTGGCTCTTGGGCTTGGCGTAGCCGTGAGACAAAGCCATGAATTGGAGAGGAATGGCTATATAAATGTAATGAAATTCCCCTCCAAGGTCATATGGAGATTGTGAAATGGGCGAGAAAGCAGCACCTCAGAGAAGCACTTGAAAAAATATTGGTCCTCGATTCCGTACCCAAGTATTGGCGTATCTCCCTGTCTATCTTGACTTGCACTCCATCGCACTTACACCGCAGACTCTAAGATACTTATCAACGTTCATCATGGGTGGAGGGTCTTCGTCGTAAGCAGCAGTTTCTTTCCATATTCGCTAGCACTCCCCACCTCCCACTAACCAAGCCCCCTCATCACCGTCAAAGTCCCCAGCCGCCTCCAAGAGTCGCCCAGCGCGAACAAGTCTCCCTCGCCGGTGTCCTTGAGCCCGTCCTGAGCACCATCCGCACCATGGACCTACCCCCGGCCACAACCGAGACGGCCCGCGAAGGCATCCGCCTCTGTGCCGGCCTCCGTCGACACTACCTCTTCAGCACGGGAAACGACGTAGACGACACCATGACCGCAACGACACTCGAAATGCTCACGGGACTCATCGCCAAGGCCAAAGAGGCCTGTAACATTCGGGACTACGTGACCCTCCTTATCGAGGATACAGTACTTAGATTGAGCATGGATCTTAGTCCGCCGACAAAGGCACTGAGGGATGTTGCTAGATTCGTGAACCCGTTTTTGAACTCGGAAGGGCCGCAATCTTTGACAGCGACGGCCATTGAGCCGTTCAGAGCGACGGATGCTGCGCTGATTACGGATACGGAGAAGGATTTGCTGGTCCTTCTGTACTATTGCCATGAGAGTAACATCAAAGGTTCCCCGGATGAGGCGATTGGGCATTTATGCAAATTGGCTAGCAAGTATGGCGACGTGAAAGACCTCGATGTCCGAAAAGAGCCATTCACCGAGACGGAAGTAAGCGTCCCTCCCACAGGTGGCTCCTCTCCACTCACCCCCATAGAAAGCACTAGGTGGGAGAATAAAAAAAAGAAAACGGTACACTAACAGCAACGACGAAGGTCTACCTCTTCTGGGCCCTCGTCTTCCTCACAACCAACATCTCCACCTCCGTCCCCCAGTCCTCCCTAACACCAGACTCCCGCACCCGCCTCGCCGCCGAGCTCGGCCTCCAACTCAGCCGCCTCCTCACCGTCACAGAGATGCTCCTCTCCGACGCCCGGCTCGACCAGGCCTGCTTCTGCCTCATGTTCCTGCGACGGCTAACCGCCGAGGAGAAACGATCGTGGTGGAAGTCGCGAGCGAAGAAGATTGCTAAGGAGCTGACGAGGCGAAGGCCCGTGAGGCAGAGGTGGCATGAGGATTTCGCGGCTAGGACGGTGAGGGAGGTTGTTAAAGGACAGATGGTGGCTGAGGGCGGGCTGGAGGGGTGGGCGGAGAGGGGGTCGTTGTCGTTTTCGCGGGAGGATTTGAGTTTTGACCCGGATCCGATGAAGGGACTGTGAGTTCGTTAGGAAGCGTGGTGGTTCTTTTAGGGATATTGAGATGGGCCCTAGGTCAAGAATGGAATGAAGCCGGCTGAGAAATAAAGAGAAAGTAGTCAGAAATTGAAATATGATGGTTGCCCCTTTGCATCTCAAAGGACCTGAATTCGCCGAGCAGCAACTCTATCTGTATCTACATCTTCGGCAACAACTCACCAACCACCATGACTTGAACCTCCGGGGTAGGAAGAGCTCCTCTAGAACTATCTACCATCCAGTCCCTACTCAAAATTCCCAGCTCTCCTTTAAGAACCCCATCATACCCCAGGTCTGATACCCAGAGGATTAAAAAACAAATCCCCCGGGTCGACCGCCCTCTTAACCTTCCTCAACCTCTCCACATTCTCCCCCCAATACACCTCCTCCGCAACATCCTCCACCCTCGGATCCGCATAATTCACATACATCCCCCACTCCCCCTCATCCAAATGTCCCGTAATCGAATCAACAAACCCATCCAACAATCTAAACGGCTCGTCGCCCGAAGGATACTCCCCAAAGGTCCGGTCGTAGAATTGGAATAGGAGGAGCTTGTCTCGATGGGCGTACGAGGTAGAGTTGTGGGCAACTTCCTGCGATATGTACGAGTTTGCGCCGCCGTGGATGTCGATTAGGATCCACCAGAAGCGGAGCGGGGCAACCGGGCGTCGGTTCGGGACTGGAGAACCGAAGCCGGAGTCGGAACCAGAATCGGCCTCTGGGGAGGGTGTTTGGCGGAGGGCGGTGGTTGCGTTGGTTTGGGCGTAGTTGATGAAGGAGGCGATGGCTTCGCGTGGGAGGGCGTGTGTGAAGAGAGATTTGGCATAGAATGTTTCGTGCTAAGAAGGGCAACAGGTTTCAGCTGAGAGATGTATCCAGAACTACCTCCCCTTCCCCATGGAGGACTCAAAGCCAAAAGAACTCACCTGGTTATATGGGTGTGTAAGGTTGAGATCCTCTGTAAAGGCATACCGCTCCAACTGCCCAACCCAGTCATAACTAACATTCAACGCAATCTCACCGCCGCCCAACCTCTCGAGCAGAGGCAACACAACAGCTTCCATATCATCCTGGCCACCATGATACAAACCATCCAGTCTCACACCCCTCGTATCGACGCTAAACCTCATATTCATCTCCCTCGGCATCTCCTCCTCGCCCCACGCCTGCAGTTCCAGCCATCCATCCACAATGCTCTCGGCATCGGGCCAGTCCAACGTCGCCTCAAAGTGGGTATACTCCTCACTCGGCTCAAACGTGGCAAATTCGTACTCGGCCACGATGCCCATGGACCCGCCGGCTCCTCGAAGCGCCCAAAACAGATCGGGGTTCTCGTCCGCAGAGGTACGTACTGTCGTGCCGTTGGCGAGGACCACGGTGGCGCTGATGATCCAGTCGAGCGCGAGGCCGTGGCTATAGGAGCTCATGCCGAAGCCTCCGTGGAGAGCATGTCCGCTAATTCCCACCCTGAACACATGGGGGAGAGTTAGCAAGAATGCTAGGTTTTCTTTTTTAGACTTTCCTTTTCCCTGTTTTTTTCCCATTGCTAGTTTTTGCGTTCAACAACGTACCCAGGACATGTTCCGTGAGAGATTGCCCTTCTCCCTTGCTCCCACAACTCGGTCGCTACGTGCCCCAACCTCGCACCGCCCTGTATCACCGCCGTCTCCCCATCCTCAGACAGCCTCACCTCGTGCATCCGGTCCATCTCCACAACCAAATGTCCATCCTCACCGCCGAGTCCCAGGGATGCGTAGCTATGTCCGCCGCATTTAGCGCTCACTTTCACACCCGATTCGGAAGCGCATTTTACTGCTCCCTCTATGTGCGCGATGGTGCGGGGGACGGCGATGGCGACGGGCGTGTAAGGGAGACGCTCGTTGAAGGGCGCAACGTCGAGTTTCCAGGCGCAGCTGTTGGGCTTGTCGAATGGGATTGAGGAAGCTGTGAGACAGTCCTCGAGGGAGGTGTAGTTTGATAGCGCGAGTGCGGTCGGGGTGAGGAGGACGGAGAGAAGTCCTCCAGCGATGGTGAGCCGGCGCATATTAAGAGGGATTGACGCGGTCCAGTTCAACGACGCATCATGAGACAACCAGGACAAGTTTAAATCAACAGACTGGATTCTAATCAATCGAGATCTTCGAAGGACCAAAGAGCCAGATCCCTCGAAGAGGGAGCGCGAATTTAACGCGTAGACACATAGTACAAGTTCCAATTCTCCCTCAAGTATTCATCATCATCCCGTCTGCAATCTCTCCATCTCGGCTAATACCCAGTATTTGCTCAAGCCCCATAAGAAAGGTAATAAACACTTACGGCCCAGGGCACTCTCTTTCTTCTAGATGAGACGGCGCCTTCCGTTTCGGCTACTGGATTCTTGTCTAAATGCGGGATCTCCATTTGCTTCGCGGAATACTTATTTCCTTCGACCCGAGGGAACCGTATCACGCGTCGGTCGAAAAGCCTGGGTGCGGGAGGAAATGCGTCGATTCATTCGAACCCTGGCTCTCCCCGAAGGGAGTTAATGGCGGGTTTGCCAGCTGCGTCAAGTTACTTGGGCGATAGGGTTACCATGAGGACTCTGTCAAGGCTCGGATGGAGCCAGGGAGTTATGAGCATGGAGGGAGCTAGAAGAGAAAGAAGGGACGGACTGGTTAGCATCTAGCTAGGTGCGGCGCTGATAACCATCTGGTAGTCGTTGGACGACGGTTGTACAAACAAGTTGCTGAAATATGTGGTGATATAAAAGTTAGACCAAGACCTAGATACCAAGACTCCATTTACAAAGACCTCCATCGGCCAAGATTCACCCACGGCATTCCATAATCATCAATAACCCCCTCCATCCATCATCCCTTCATGCCAACACCCCTCATCAGACCAACTTCTCTCTCCAAACTCCCGTCTCACTCCTTCTTCAAAGCATCAAACTCATCCTTCGAAATCAACCGTCCAACAACCGGATAATTCCCCGAAAAGCTCTCCTCCCACCCCATAAGCGCCTCCCTCTCCTCCGCATTCAACCCTTCCGGATCGTACAGCGGCGCCGTCAAATCCTCCGTCAGCATCTCCTTATCGAAGCTGCCCTTGGCCAAACCCTGCGTGGCGTCCCTCCCCGCAAAGTTCTCGTACGGTCCCCCGGGGCCGTAGAAGTGCGGCTTGCGCGAGACGTCGAACACGCGGCCGCGGATGGCGAGGAGGATCGGCTTTCCGTCGCGGCCGTTGTTTTCGAGGAGCGTGAGGGGCGTGAAGGTGCGGAAGACGGTCGGGGGCTCTTGTTTCGGGAGGGCTGGTGGCGGGGAGGATTTGAAGAGTTGGTAGCCTACGTAGACGACGAGGCCGAGGAGGATGGTGTTGAGGGGTGTGAGCAGGGAGGTGCTAGGGAAAAGAGGAGTGAGATTAGCTTTGAACCTTGTTTTACGGATGTGGAAACATGGGAGGGGTTGTCGACGTACGGGGTCTCCGTTTGTTTTGCGGCCTCTTGGACCATGCGCTGCTGTGTGTACTCCATTGGTTGTATATGCTGGAAGCTAACCTCGCTTGAGACTTGAGGAAGATCGTCAATGGGTTCGATGAGAGTCGGGTAATGCGGAAGTGGTATGCTTCTATTTTTCTCCTCTCTCTTGGAACAGCGCGGGTGGGTAGGAACGAAGTCGGGTGAGACTTTTTTTTGTGAGAGGTGAGGGTGGAAGGCTTAGATGCCGATCTTTGGGATGCGGATGGCACGGTGGGGATAGCTCGGAGTGCCGCGGAATGGGAACGTGAGCATTTGTGCACCACCGGAAAGTTTACTGTGGCAAGCCCTGTCGGGAGATGCAGCAACAGTCGGTAAAACTATTCCTATTCGAAGCTCTCCACTTCGGAATATCTGCGGATTTTGTCGAACAAGTGGGCCGGAATTCCATGTTTGCCCCAATTCCGAGGCTGAAAACGCATATTTCTATACTAGAAAAGCTTTTTCCTATTTCTTATAAATAGTAAATAAATATATACTTATAACTTTTTTATAACTTTTATTTTTTTTAAAAAAAATTATAAATATTAATTTATTTTAAATAAAGTTTATTTTTAATAATTTTTTTATTTAAATTTTTTTAAAATTATTTTTATTTATTTTTTATTAATTAATAAATTTTATAAATATTTATTTTTATAAAAAAAATTTAATTATATTATTAAAGTAAAAGTAAATCTATAGTTAAAATAAGATAATATATATTATATTAAGCTTAGGTAAGATAGTAAAAACTATTTTATAAAGTTATACTAAGATAGAAGAGCTTAGGTTAGTAAAATAATAATATAGACTATACTTTATAATTTTTGTTAAAATTAGAATATAGTTGTACTAGCTCTAGAGTGCTGCTGGAGATGAGGAACGAGTATTATATTGCCATTTCTAGTTATAAGACACGCTTATGTGGTCGTCTTCTAGACAGGTCCCGCCGCAGCGTTCTACAGCTTTCCTGTTATACCTTAAACTATCCGATCCCCTTCACCCTCCGTACTTAAATTAAAGTACACCGACTACTGCATATAAACCATCGTGCTTAGAATGAGACGTCTAATATTAGACGAGGGTCTCGGCAGGGCCTGATCTGACGAGCACTGATAAAGTAAATACTAGTTATAATCATCGCATACTCTGCTGACATCGTCGCTGATGGACCCATCAACGATTTCGGCTGTCGCATCCTCTATGTTCGTCCCCGAACGGGTGTCATATTCCCGTTCAGCTACTCCCAGCCCGGTAGCATTTCTCCAAACCCCTTTTCGACGTCCGAAAAACCCAGGCGTGGGACCCTTCGGTCGCCCATCTCTCGATAAGGGTGAGCTGGCAAGGAGCTCGGGAGATTAAACCGGGAAGCTAATATAGGCCCTACTGGTACCCGAAGGTTATCCTGTTGAACTTGACTAACACTACGACTGTTGAAGTGTCTTCTCTTCGCGGCCCTGATGTTAAGTCTACCGGGCGGCCGGACGAACAGAACACTGGCATGCGGCGTTTGGGTCCGGATACCCAGGCGCAAGAGCTTCACAACTCCTCGCCCCCTCATCCACAACGCTCTTCCTCAATCTTTGGGTTTCTTTGGGCTCATCATCATCACAGCCAGGAGATAGGACCGGGGAGCAGCCCGTGATCGCACTTACTCCGGTAATCCAGACAAGGTAGGGGACGATTCTTCTGTTTCCTTTTATTCTAATTTTATTGGCTCGGGCAAAGTCTAGATTATACATGGGCTTCATAGACCGTTTGTCTCCTCTGCTCCAGCCAGCTTCCTAGCTTCCTCACATCTAGATGTATGAATAGATGAACGTACATGTGTTCAATAGTATTACTACAAACTTATAAGTATCTATACTCCTCATCTCGCATCGCCTCACTTACCCGGATTGTCTCTCCGAAGCATTGGGATATCAATCGTTCCAGGATATTACATTAAATCCCATATTTATATCCATCCAAACGTCTAAATCCGGCAACCGCCCTCTCGAGTTCGCGAGCTGAGCGCTAGTCAACTAGACCTAAATTCGCCAAACGTCCTCAAACAAGTAACAGTAACGCCCTCCGCCACAAGGCCCCGGCTGAGTCTGTCTCTAGGAGGTGAAATAAGACTTATCGTGTCGGTAAACAATGAACCGTTCAATTATCCAAAACAGAAGGGTCGTCTAATACGCAAGTATGCCCACGAACTCCAGCAACGTAAGTGAAATCATCAAAATCCCGGCAGCACGCACCTCGTTCGGAATCTCGACTAACAAAAGAATGATAATAATAAAAAGAGAAAAGGAAAAGGGAAAAAAGGGAAAGAAAAGAGATTGGAGGGCTTCGCAGCTTTACCATCAATTCTGACGCATAGGCATAGGCGAAGCCCAAAGCTCTGCAGGTGCAGGTTCGTTCATCCCCGGTATCTCGCTTGTCACTTTGCCCGGAGGACCATATGCAGAATACGCGTACGGTTGAGAACTATCGTACCTTGCGTCTGGCGGCAGCGCGTTCGCATGACTTTCCGTGAAGGGCGGCGACGATGCGCCCTGTTGCCTCCTCCTTAGCAGGAGCCACACGCCGCAGCCGGCGATGATAGCGGCGAGCGGGATTCCGAGCCCTAGTCCCACTTTAAAGCCGGTCGAGTCTTGCGCCCGGTCGCTCTGTGCATCCGGAGTGGAAGAAGAATTTTCGGAGGAAGCGTCCGTCGTGCTAGTCGGTGAGCTCGAGGACGATGAGGAGGAGGAGGAGGATGAAGGGGTTGCCTTGTTATCTATTATGTTGCCTTTATTGTCGAGGAAAACTCCTTTTCCGGTAAAACAGCACGTGGAATCGTTGCTGCAGCAAAGACTCCCGTCATCACATCGCCTTACGCGAGGGAAGAAATTGTTATGAAACTGAGTCTCGTCTAGAAGAAGTCAGTCAGCTGAAAAAGGCTCAGAAGCCAACCCCTGCTCGCGCCCAAAATACCAAAATGGCAAAGGGTAGATCCATACTGTAGACGCATATCGATGCGCATTTGCTCTCGTCGTAGGGGTCGTCCGCACATGGGCCCCTAATGAAGGTATCCTGGGGGTCACCAGGATTATGACAGAGCCTGTTGTCCAGACACGTCCCGTTGACACCGCAGCATGCTCTAGACCCGGGACATATGACTTGGTCTGGGTAGGCAAGTCCGTTGACGCCGTAACATGTAGTGGCTGTTCGCACTGCGGTGGTAAATATGGATGCGAAGGTCAGGAAGAAACAAAGTGCTCTGCTAGCCATTTCGTGTCAAGGTGAGAGCCTCGAAGGTATTAGTGAAGACGAGACGTAAAAGAAGATGGTCGATATTCCCGAAGTACTGAAAGACCTTTTAAAAGTACTGAGCCGAAAAATTTATATATTCGGAACGGAGCAAGGGGGAAAAAAAAGGAAAGGATGGGAGAGTTCCAAGGAGGGCACTTCGCCATAAGAGCCGCTCTCAGCTGTTTCATCGTCTTGAACACTTCCTATCAGGATTCTCGGGATTCTCAGGATGGAGGCCGGCTGGAACATGATGTTGGCTCCCATATAATTACTTAGGGGACCAACACAGCGTTTGATTGATTGCGGGGCATGCAGGCTGCCCCAATGCGGCCCAAGTTGCCAATCGCTCCGCCCACTTTGCCGCCGAGGGTGAGGTGCTCAACTGATTGGCCGAAGTTACGGATGGCGTCAATTGATACGCTGATCGGCGCGTCCTGTCCGGGCACTCGAGGCAGCGAGGTGGATTCCAGGGAGAAAAGGATCAGAATGCCAGTTAGTTGACACCAGAGTACAAGTACTCGTCTTTTTCACCTTCCAATCTTATCAGCTATGTAGCCCATTCCTCATTTCCTTCAGTTCCATATCCTTCGGACTCGATGATTTTCGTTTCTCAGTCGATCCGACTCACCCGCTTTACGACCGCTGTTCTTTGGACGGCTGGCCTGGCTGCTGTTTTCTTCATCCTGTCACCCTATGATCCCTATCGATCTTCTTTTTCTTCTTCATTATCATGGGGACAAGACTCATTCTCAGGAAAGGGCGGACAGCCAATGTTCACCGAGGAAGAGATAGGCCATATCGAACAGATGGTGCAATCCTTCGCCGACTCCCCTGTGCGGCCACCATACAAGGAGAAATTCGGTGAGCTAGGCCGGAGAGCACAGCAGCTTCGGAACTGGATGGCCTTGGCCGAGGCCTCGCCAAACATGAACGAGAAGAAACGCCTGGTGCGAGCGGTCGAGGTCGCCGCGCCTTCACTATTCCCATTCCTGCAGCGTTCCCCGCGCAATCCACATTCCGACACGCCCTTCGCCGACCTCTTGGCTACCTTCGAGCCAGGAACAAAAGGAATTGTCATCCCGACTGGCTCGGGAACCCTCCGATACGCCTACCACCTAATCAGCTCTCTGCGGGAGGTCGTCGCCTGCACTCTCCCCATCGAGGTAGCCTATGCTGGCGACCATGATCTTTCCCCCGCGGATCGCGAGCAGCTTCAGTCACGCTTCGGCGACATCCGGTTTAGTGATGTCCTGGATGTATTCGACGACGACGCGGTCGACCTCCGGAACGGCGGGTGGGCCATCAAGCCATTCGCGGCTTTGGCCAGCTCGTTCGAGGAGGTCATTCTTGTAGACGCCGACGCCGTCTTTCTCCAACCACCCGAGACCCTGCTAAAACAAAAGTCGTACGCCTCAACCGGGGCGTTGCTATTCCACGATCGCCTGCTCTGGAAGGGCGCTTTCAAAGAGCGGCACGAGTGGTGGACATCTCAAGTCACCCATCCCAGCGCCATGCTGAACAGGTCGCTCGCCTTTACGCAAGACTACGCGGAGGAAGGCGACTCGGGTGTCGTCGTGATGGACAAATCTCGCTTAGATGTCCTCGTCGGCCTGCTCCACATCGCCTGGCAAAACTCGAAAGAAGTAAGAAAGACGACTTACGAGATGGGACACGGCGACAAGGAGTCTTGGTGGTTCGGCTTCGAGCTGACGGGGTCGCAATACGCTTTTGAGGAGCACTACGCTAGCATAGTCGGCTGGCTGAAAGAGCCTACGGCGAAAGGCGAGGCGAATCTCTGCAGTTTCGTGATTGCCCATGTCGATGAACGGGATAAGCTCCTATGGTATAATGGCAGCCTCCTTAAGAATAAGAGGGTGGATAAGAAGACCTTCGGTGTTCCCACGCATTGGATGGTTGACGGGACCTGGATAAAGGGTCCGTCCAGGCAGGAAATGAGCTGCATGGTGGGAAGGGAACCTGTAGAGCTCTCGGCGGAGGAACATGCAATTATTAGCGAATCGGTTAGTCTTGCGCAGGCGCTTGACTTGGAGTTTAGGTTGGAATGATCATCAAATGAGTTATGCCGCGTTTGGTACGGGATCTGTCTCATGGATTGTAATATAGGATGTACGAAGTACAGTTGAACAAAAAAGAGTTTCGATCACTCAACCCCACTTACAGCTTTCCCTCAACAGCTTCAAAGTCACCTATCATCTTAAAATAATACTATCTAAGCAATTTATCTATATATTATAAAATATTTTAAAAATATATAAAAACTATTAGAATATAAATATTAAAAGATTACTTATAAAAATAATTAAAAACTACTAAAGAAAATATTTTTAGCCTCCCCCTTCTTATTTGTAACCAAGCTCCGACGAATCGGTAGTGTTCGATTTCCGATGCCAAGTGGACCTCACTCCGTCACAACTGGCAAGCCGAGTCGCTTTGGGTCTCAACATTCCTGAGCCTGAAGCGCCTGTTACCTTTTCCCCACCAAGATCCCAGCGATCTTCGGCCAGCAGACAGCACCACCTACTCTGTCCAAAAAAAAAAAAAAAAAAAAAAAAAAAAAAAAAAAAAAAAAAAAAAAAAAA